>JBCFXI010000740.1:0-105503 GCA_038496175.1 Ampulex compressa
TATGTATTTATATATTTATATATATATATAAAAAAAAAAGAAAGAAAGGGGAGAAAAAAGGAGAGGAAAGAAATTCCGTCGGTACCTACCGCTTTTCGCGTTAACAAAAAACAAATATATACGAAAAAAAGTACGTAAAATAAACAGTTCATAAATAAACAATGACATTTATAGGTAAAGAAAATATAACAAATTTTTTCCTTTCTTCCTTTCACCGACAGATCCTGCGCCCCGCAGTGCGGACCCGATCGACTACCCTATGCGTGTAAATAATTCCTCTTTTCTCTTTCTCTCTTCCTCCTCACCGATCGGTGTCCGGCCATTCGAGAATAAATCCTAATCTTAATTTCGTTAGAACTGCGCTTGCTTACACATAGTACGACGCGATTCACACCGAATCCCTTGCACTCTCGCGGTTTCTTTTCTTTTCTTTTCTTTTCTTTTTTCCTTCGTTTTCTCCCCAAACGCTCTCAATCATGCACGCGACACCTCGAACCCTGGGGTTAATCGTCCTTACGTCCATTCACGCATTAAATGTTATTACATCGTTTAACCAATGCTTGAGCCACACTCTAGTGTTCGTTTTACATTTCTTAATTCGGTTAAGAGAAGTCCTCGCGCGGAGCGTAATGTTATCCACTTACGTGCTGCCTTTTCTTTTTCTCCTCCCCTTCGATACACGAGCACCGCTACGCGCGCGCGCGTGAATTCGAGAAAAAATTGTGTACGCGAGTTTGGCAAGTCGGGCAAGTTGTACTACTAACATATTGTGTATATATACATATACATACATACATACGTACGTACGTACATACGTACATATATATGTATATACATATATATATATTTTTTAGCAACTATACCTAGCCGGTACGTTTAGCTCAAATATGATACATCTATAATAATGGTAAGATTAGAGCGAGTAAACGTTGGAGATACGAGGGGGATACGGGTCTGTGTGAGGGGAGGGAGGGATGTGGGAGGAGGGTGTGAGGAGGGCACGGGGAAGCGTTATGAACGTTATATGATATGATTACGCGTCAATTATCTGGAATAATATTCTATAACCATATAGTTGCCGTATGTAGCTTATAAGGTAAGCCGAGAGAAAGCTTTGTATGTGGACGGCGCCCGCACATTTTAGTCTATCGAGTTTCTTTCCCTCGCCCGCCGACATTTCTCGAACGATTTGGAAACGCGCGGACGAGCCGTGCCTCGTCTCGGTTTCGGGAGGACGTCGACGAAAGTCAGCCAACCTACTTTCGAGGAGGCCGCCCCGGCTTGGCTCGTGTCGAGGCGCGCCAAGGAGCTCGACGAACCGGAGACTTGTGGTCCTCGAAAGACCACCGCCACCACCGCGTGGACGATCGCCTTTGACACGGGGCGGCCGTTTCTCCGATCCTAGAAACGAGTTTCCGTGCGACCAGCCGACAGCCAAGCCGCGCTAAGGATTCGAGCGTAGCGTCGATATCCCCCGGATCGTCGTCCCGCTTTCCAAATCCTTTGGAACCTTTCGAAAGTCCAGGAGCAGAAGCCTGAAGCCGCTCCCGAAAGGGCCTGGGCCGATCTCACTTTTCCCCCATTTTTTTCTTTTTTCTCTTCCCACTCCCCGTTCGCTCGAATCGCTAACAATTAGGACTTAATGTATCGTACGTATATAACACGGTCACTATGAGTCTCACCGTCGTGTGTACTGTACAAATTCCTGGACTAACCGTAATGATAATTAGTAATTATTACGCGTTTACGTATATCTCTAATTTGTCGGACGTATCGGCGCCGCCACTTTCGCAGTCCTTCCTGCCGCTGCGCTGCGTCGTTATAATGATATCAACGGGTTTACACAAGTTTAACATCAAAACGTAACTATGATATAATAAAAAATAATAATAATATTAATAGTGATGATAATAATAATTAGAATAATAATATTAATAATAATAATAATAATAATAATAATAGCAATGATGATCCGTGAATGGAGCCGCTTGTAAAGCTTTTTCTACAAATAGATACACCCGATTAGTCGGAGCTTAATCGCGACGCGTCGCGCGTCCCTTCGTACTTTTCTTTTTTTCACTTAACCCCCTTACCCCCAAAATCGTTATCGTTACGTATACAATGAGCCGGAGAAGATACAGGCGCGACCACGCTCCTCATTTCCAACAGAACAACCGAAATATCCCCTCGGACTGCGATCACGAATATGCATAACGCGCGATATCAACCGCGAGACGCAATCTTTTAATTTCATAACTGAGATTACGCGGAGCGGAACCGATATAGGTATGACTATGCACTTTTCGTTACGGTTTTTATGCATGTATACTTATATACGCCGAGCTTTTATTGCGCTCCCGGGGGGACGTATCGCCAAACCGGCCCTAATGGACATCGACTTCTCCTCTGGCGGCAGAATTGACACGTGTTTTTGGATAATTAATAGTCGCTTATCCGTTATCGTAATGAGGTAAACAGAATTATCGTTATGTCATGTGGCTTTTGAAAGGAAGGATGGAATTTCGAATGCCGCTAAGATCGCTCTGAACGATTCGAATAATCTGTATAGGGAGTATTATATTTTCGCGATGGGACGAAACAACTGGTGGAAGCTGTATTCAGAATATAATTGGCGATTTTCGAGCGGACTTGTCGGCGTGAAAGTATTAACGCGAGTCGTGAGTCTACGCGAATCAAGGTAATTGATCGATGAATATGACAGTCGGCTAATTGCAATCGGTGTCGACTACGCCCTCCACCCGAAGTGCTGCGTATTCCCTCTTCCGAATAACGTTTCTGTGAGACTGCACCTTATTGTATCTTACACACGCATATAATATACTCTATGTCGTTCTTTTTTTCCATTTTACTCGTTATGCGTTAAAACATCGTTACGATTATGGTATGTAGGTACTTTTCTATGCGGGGAGATATTTTACGTGAGTACAATCGTGAACAGACTCGCATGCGCAGCTTAATCATTACATTTATGTAGGGATTATTACTCGTAATAATAGTTTAATTTAGTTAATTAGCGGTACAGTATTAATATGAATACGGCCTTTACCATCCTTTTCGTTCAACTAAAACTGTTAACTCGCCATTGATTACGGACGTCTATTTGGAGCTGCTCGTAGGTTTTGCAATTTTCTCGATTTAACAAAGTTCCGTGCTTCTTCGCTTCTTTTTTCGTTTACGTACATCATCATACGTATCCTAATTCCTTACCAAACTACCAAAATGCTTTTTTTGCCTTAGAGCACGGTACAACAGGTTTTTTTTTCATTTGTTCATATATATTTATATATATATATATATAGTAATATACTTATTACTTTTAATAATATATAATATGGTATTGTGTACACTATGATTTTACGTCGTAATAGTTAGTGTTAGGCAACTCGTACGACAGATCCTCGGGTTATTATTATTTTTTTCCCTTTTTTTCCCTTTTTTTTTTTTTCTTGAAGGACAAGTATTGTCTTCACTCTGATTACGTATATTCTTGTGCCACGATTCGCTTTTTATTCGCGTCTAACGTCTATTTTGCTACACAGGGATCTTCGTACAAAACTATATATTTTAGCGTTTCGCACAACCGATCGTTAATCTTCACTTTCAAGAGGAATTCACGAAATATAATGGAGTACCGTTAGCTTCAACTTTACGGTTACAAATAATCCACGTCTCAAAGAAGATCGCCGTTCATTAGCTCTGAGTAAAATTAAATCTAGTATCACGTTCGGTATAAAAGCATTACCTTTCAAACACAACACATTTCGAAATCATAAATTACCTTGTACTTCTCCTAGATTTACGTTGAATAAATTCTATCCCAATCGTATTCTTATCTTAATGAAAACGGAGGACCTCCGTGCGAGTCACGCTAACGAGTAGGAGGAAAAAAAATAATTAGGTAATAATTTATATATATTGAAGTTGCATTTCCTTCGTCTTTCCTTTTTCTCTTTCTCTCTCTCCCTCTCTCCCTCTCTCTTTATCTCTCTCCCTATCTTCCTTTTCTTTACGAATTCTACGCAAGTAATACCAACAACGGGTTCTATATCTATGGAAAGGTCTACCCTGACACCAAATTACGTATTTAATGTACTAAGAGTATGATACTCATCCGGTGATGTGTCCAGTATCTTCCTGTTTAACAGTAGTGTACTGTGCCTCGATCTCTACTTATCGACCGTCACCTTGCATCGCAAGTAACCGTTCGTGATCTTCAACAACGAGAACGACAAAAACCCTCGGGCGGCTGCGGTCTATCGACCGCAGGACCCGTGCAAAAAACAAACGGGAATCCACGTAACTCAAATAAACGATATTTAGGGGACAACTTGAATCAACACAGCATCAACATAATCACGCCAACACTACGTAAAATTAACATTAGAAGTACAACATGATCGCGATAACGTGAAAAAAAAAAAGGAAAAACATAAAAAGTGATCATCCGCAATGTCCGCCGGTGAAATCAACTCCAAGGTTTTGGAAGCGTAATGAGTAACAAAATTGAACGCGGGTGAAAGTAGCGCCCCACCTTACTTGCCGCGCGAAAAGAATGCATTCGAGCGTCGTTCTGATCCTCAATCGACGTTTTCGGGAAAATTCGATAGATCGGTGATACTTTTATTGCTTTTTATCGTCCGCTAGTCTCCCATTACAGTCCGGTTAGTAGAAAAATAAAGCCTCGGGCGGTCTTTGTACCGGTCCTAAAACTGATTTCCTTTCCTTGCGCCCCGCTCAGAAGGCTTCTCGTCTTCGTCATTCGCCTCGACGTGTCTGTAATAATCGGTTAACCGTGGAAACAAATATTGCGCAAATCATCGAACGATCCGTCGAAGTGATAGTTTTTCCAGTAGTTTTCAAGGGACGAGAAACACTCGTTTGCGTCTCATTCACCTTCGGCCGAACGGAAAGCTAAATCGTTGCTCGTTTAAAAGGGGTAGTCAGCTGCCTCCTCCGCTAAGCGCTCGAGACTTTTCAGCCACGTCGGAGCTCGTAAAAAAGCGATACCTTAAATCACAACCGACGGTGTCTGCCACACTTGTTTTTCTTCTATTCGTTCCAAACTAAAACCCAATCAAGCCAAATCAAGTAGCTCGTTAATCTGTACGGTGTGTCTGTTTTTTTTTTCTTTCTTATCAGGAAGGATATTGGCTCGGTAGTATACATTGTCCTGTAAGACGATGGTTCACGGTCGTAGCCTGATCTCCAAAGGGCCTCCAAAACCCGCGATCGCTCGAGGGATACGTCCGTCGTTCCTGCGGGAATAGGCGCGTCGAGCGTCTCACCCCCGTCGCAAGTCTCTCCAGCGGTCACACGCAGAGAACCAAACTTCGATCCTCCTATCCGACCATCCTCGAAAGCAGCCACGTCGAAATCCACGGGTACCCCGCTTCTCGGGATCTTTGACATCGTCGACACCGAACTGGCTAATCCTCGATCTGGCTTCCCCCGCTAACTCCATCGATGGCAGTTCGAGGCGAGTTCAAATGGCATATCCGAAGATCAGCCGGTACGAAGACCTCGCCGTTAAGGACAATCGAATCGACGATTTTTCCAAACGACCACGCCCGATCGCTTTCTATAATCGATCGACATCTCGACGACGCGCCGACCCCGCTCGATAGGATCCGATGTATCCAATCGGAAGCACTCCTTAGGACAGGACCTCGATCATCGCCACCGGCTCCTCCAATGGCAGTACAGCGCCAACTCGTTCTCCTCCAACATCGTTCGACCAATCGCTGGGCGCGTTGCGCGGCCCGATTAACAATATACATTATACGCTCTAGGAATCAGTCACAGGCCGTGCCGCCGTAGAAAGTCCGCGGGCCACGGCCAAGTAAGTACGTAGCTGAGGGGGTGTGCTTCTCGTATCTCAGTGCATCGATGCCCCATCGTGAACCTCTCGTCCTCCGTTTCTCTCCTCGTTGCGCCGAGCAGGAGAGGGAGAGGTCAGGCCCGAAGCTCGGCGCGTCGGCTTGACCGATTCGCGAGGAGGAAGCGCCTCCCCCCTCCTCCAATCCCCCTCCTCCCCTGCCCCCTTCGACTTGAATTCGATAATAAAAAAACGCAGATCGGCCCGACCCTCCCCGCCCTCCAGGCGCGGAAAGCGTGCCCTTCGGAAATCGGACCGGCGAAATCTTCGCGGCCTCTTCTCTCCTCCGGGAGGAAGAGGGAGGAGAGTCGAGGTCCCTTCTTGCTGGCGGACGACCCTATCCCAAGCCCCTCGATCTCTCAGTGCGCCCCTCGTCAGTGCCACTCCAGTCTCTTGTTGCTTCTCTTAGAAGAAGGAGAATCGGCCCTGCGGAGTTTCCTATGTGGGCACTTTACTGACCGCCTTCAGGAGATCGCTCTGCGTCTTGTCGAGGCCGCCCACGTGGTGCTGCTGCTGATGCTGGAGCGCCGCGCTCTGCTGCTCCTGCTGCATCTTCGCCTGCTTCTCCGCCTGCTGCTTCTTCATTATGTCCTGCTCCTCCCGCTCCCGCCTCGCCTGCTCGTTGATCTCCTTCACCGCGCGCAGCTCCTTCTTCAGCTTCATCCGCCGGTTCTGGAACCAGATCTTGATCTGGCGCTCCGTCAGGCACAGGGCGTGGGCGATCTCTATTCGACGCCGCCGCGTCAAGTAGTGATTGAAGTGGAACTCCTTCTCCAGCTCCAGGGTCTGGAACCGCGTGTAGGTCTGCCGGCCCCTGCGCCTCGGGCACCCGTTCGGTCCTGAAAATGGCGAAAAGGTTCCACCTTGAAATCGATTATTAATGCATAACACAGCGCTGTATGGGTGGTATGGAGTTATTGGATTCGACAGGTTTGGTTTCAGCCTTAACTTCACTTGGGTATTACCGATCGAGGGAGGAGAAGGAGCAACTTGATTTCGATAACGAGCTGTGATCACGTTTAAAAATAATATGCGGTGCTTTAGGAAGATAACGTGTGAAACTTCGAGCCTCTCTTGGTTTATCTCTGAATGCCAATTGAGTGACGATGAAGAATGAGCTTTGGTTATTTAAAGAGCGCGGGGATGTTGGTGGGTACTTGTATGTTGAAAGAGCAAGGACGAGGGTAAATGAGACCGGTCGTATTGATCAATGGGTACAGTTGCTCATCCCTACGGTAATTCCAAGATCAAATAATCGATGTATCAATCGATTAAGCAAATGTCTATTGTGTATAGTACCACAAATGTGCGGAATTAAAAAAAGTTTATACTTCGAACACGAAAGATTGCGAGGACACAATTGTGCAGTAGGATCTCTGAAATGAGTTCGTGACATTCGCCTCGATTCGCAGAGGTTCGAGCGTGTACTCGGCGCTTTTTTATGCGACACGTGCACACCGTCGTGCCGGCCGTTCGGAGTCCAGCTTAAAACAGTAGGCTTTAAAACTGATGATCTTAGCGGTCGTTGTCGTAAACCAAAAAGAAATATGGCGCGCCCTCCTTTTGCATCCGACACGGACTTTCGCTGACGTGCGATATCCTCGAATCGTTCGTGGAGTCGAACGTCGCAGTTGCAGGGCCAAGGAGCCGACAGTAAGACTTACGTAGCGTTAGGTAATCCCGCAGTTTTCCCTGTTCCCATAAGATAGAAGGCCGTTGAGTTCATGGAGTCACAAATCTTTAACTCTCTCTCTTTCTCTCTCTCTCTCTCTCTCTCCTCGCTTTCACCGCCGGAGGAGAGGTAGGGAGAGGAGAAAAGTGCACTTTTGGATGGTCAGTTTATTGCAGGGGTTGAAGGAGGTAAAAGGGGCAGAAATAAAAAGGAAAGTTCCCAAAAAACTCTCAGGAAAACGTGGCCCATTGTCGTCCCGCGAACCCTTTCTTGGAGTGCCCCTTTGCGGGACGAACTTTCTCCCAGAGAGTCAAAGTCATAAACGCCGGTGCAAAGAGCACTGAATTTTTTATGGTGTTTAGGTAGCTATCGAGATGCCAGCGCAATAACCAGGTAAAGAACCGCGCGCTCGACATCCGGTGTGTACCTGCCGGAGTTACTTTCGACGCCCCCGGGATGGTAGGTTATGGCCACGATTCCTTTGAAGCGGAGGGAAAAAAAACTACGTATTTAGGTCTGACAAGGCGAAAAAATACGCGGTTGAATTCATACGCACTTCATTACCGTTGAGTGGAGATTTTGGAATTTATCTGAGCAATAGCTTTGGTAGAGGATAGCAAAATAAAAGTGAAGAAGTAAAGTATGTACTTTCAGAGTGTACCTGTGAATTAATTTTTAAGACATTGATCAAGTCAATTTCTGTCGAATAAAATTTATTATCGTGTTCGGACACTTTCATCATCGTGTTTCTTTATCTATTGTCTTTCTTTATTCATCTTTAGCGAAGGAAGCTCTATCCTATATGGATCGTTAAAAATCTGTTTATTCTTGCAAATTTCTCTGCTAGAAAGCGCTCTGTCCCAGGAAGACGAATGGTTTTCTCGAAACACAGGCACCCACATCCTCAAATCAAACTTCCGCGACTCGGCACCGCCGTACAAACCGCTGATAAATGCCGCGCGACCTATTTTTGCAATTGGCTCTAAGGTGATTTCACTTTTGGTCGCCGCCATTGAGGAGCTCGCATTTTCAGTCAGGGGCCGAGGAACCGGTTCTTCGGTGCAATGAGCGGAGAGCCATAATACCATCATTCCCGGGGCGACGCTGAGTGGCCGTATTATTGCCTCGCGATGAAGCAAATGCGCGCTACTGGCCAATAAATGATAGCAAGATTTTGTCCATCGGGTGCTTCTATCGGGACATTGGAAGCGCATTGGACATTAATGCGCCCGACGACGAGAAAGAAAAATGACACGCCGCTTTAACACCGAGGCTACCGAGGCGAGCGAAATGATCTATCCCTAATCTCTTATCTATATTGCTCAAATTTATGAGAGTGCACGTTCCAAGATACTTTATCATTTTCTCGCGGTATGGATCCGCTTAGCTCCTTCCCGTTCTCCCCCCTTTTTTTCCTCAAAGATATTCTTGAAATATATCGTAACCCTTCTAATAGCCGGGTAAAGTTCACGGATGTAGTTAGGATTATTGGAGATCAAAGTGTCGCTTATCGCTTTACGGGAATCCGTAATTCACGAGTTTTTTTGTTTGTAGTTTTATTTGATTATTTCGTACTTCCAAATGGGTTAGAATCTGTAGGATGTTGTCCTGCGGATGGCGATAGAGATTTAAACAAAAATTGTACACAACAGCAATGAATTTAGAAAATATTTCATTAGGGTTTTCAATTTCTTGATGGGATTTGTGTATAGATTTGTATAGGTTTAGGAGGATTAAATTCACGCGATTTTTTTCTGTCTCTTTAATGCTGGAAAAGTTCTTTTTTTAAATCCTTCAATAAGACGTTTGTTTTCAATTCTGCTTATATGAAAGACGCTCGTTTTGGGGCCTCAGCTTGTTATAAATATCCGGATAAAATCTTGCTCCATTGAGCCACCTTTTTTCACATTGTGGGATACCGTATCGCTTTATTTACGTCCGCGGGGAAGCGAGCCAAGGCGGTGTTCCTCCCTGTCTCCGGTTCAAAGAGAAAACCCATGGAAAGCTCTCTCATTACGCCATGAATGTTCACGCTCGCGGAGATAAAATTAAAAACGCGAATACAAGGCGTGGCTACGAAGGAACGAGAAAAGTCACCCGCTCTTGCCTCACTACTGTGCTCGTCAGTGATATTCGTGTCGAGTTATAAGCTGCTTTTTCTTGAATAATTAAATCCCCTTCTGTGGCGACACAATTCGAAGACGTGAAATAAGTCGCGCAAAATTAAACATTGTTATTTTATATTTAAAAAAAATCGGATGTGTAGTTCTTTTAAAAAAAGAAAGCGTTTTTGTAGCGATTATTTGAAACTTCTACTACTCTAGTAGAATGGTGGCATGCAGGTATACAGTTATCGTAATAAATTTATCATAAATACTGTACGCATTATACGATTACTTTCTAAATTTACCCACATAAGTTTACATACGCCTCTCGCATTAAATATGTCCAACATGGACGATCTAATACTTTCGTAAGGAACATTATCTTCCGCTGTTACACGGTATTCCAAAATTACTTTTAATTTTCGCCGACATTTTACAATTACTCAATACCAAAACGTCTCTGTCATTCTTATACTAAAACTAATCGACGATCAAGAAACCCATTAACACGCTCCGTAACAAACCGATTTCTTTATTACCTCCATACTCATTCTTGGTCTTTCTTCAAATCTCACGCTACGTATCTCTCCGCGCCATTACCATTCCCCCCTAACCCTCGCCCTACAATTTTTCTAACAAGTCAAAAATGATTCCTTTCGAGTTCTTCGCTTTCCTGGGAGAATTCCAAATAATGCGAATAAAAAATCGAGCGTACACGCCAGCCTCGTCCTTTTTTTTCACAGGGTCCAAGGTAAGAATGGCGCCCGATTCGAAGGAAGAAGAGAGCCAGCTCGTTTATCTTCGGCGAGGAAATAAAGGCAGGGGTACCTGTCGATGCTCGATGACCCATCGTTCAGCGGGGAGGAAAAAATTCCGGGGGAATGCGGAGAATGCTGATATTGAATTCAGCATGGCCGTGCGCGGAGGTACGGTTCGGTCGTCTGCGCGCGCGAGCACGTCGACGAATTTCACGGCGGTGTGTGCGTGGCCGAAGTGCGCGGATACGTGCGCCGGTGTTGGTGCGCTGCAGCCGCAGGGTGGTCGCGGGAGCACGAAGGGTGGGCCATAGGTTACCTAGGCAACCGGAGGGAAAACCATTCCATCCTGCCGGCGGCACATCATGCCAGGGGCGAGTTAAGCAGCCAGAAAACCCTTCGCTGCATCCACCACCCCACCGCGCGGCTTTCGAAGACGGGTGAACCTGATTGCCCCCGCCCCACCCCACCGCCTGCGCCGTAAATTTCCACGGGCCATCGCCGAAGTGCTGGCGCGAGCATTACCAACAATTTTCCCGGATCAAACTAATATCCATGCGGAATTTACGGATATTTAGAAGGTGGACTTTGGGTTTTATCGGCCGATGCTTTTGGGAAGGCGAGAGGTGCGTGGTTGGATATTCGATTTTTTAGGAAACCGTGCGCACGAGCTATGGTAATATTTGGTTATGTGAATATTGTCAAAGCGCAGGTGCAAGTATATCGGCGATTTTCAAGGGTTAGATTAATGTTCGTGGTGAATTTTAGAATGTTCTGAAAGTGTAGTACGGACTTTAAATTTTGCTTGGGAATCTTTAAGTTGTAATTTTTAAGTTTGTTGTAGATGTCATCTTTGTTTATATTCAATTCTTTGAATTGGGTAGACAGAAGAGATATGTTAAAAGCGGAAGTACGGATTTAGTTGCTATTCGAGTTGCCCTGTAAAATGTGATGATGTGTGGTGGATGGAAATTAAAGCTTTTGAGAGGGATACGCGTGTGCTACACACTGTGGTTTGGGACGAAGATTAATAAGTAGGTTCTTAATGCCAGTCGTTGTTGCAATGAATTCTGGAAATAGGAAGAAGATGCTGACCATCTCTCTTCGATCTTTGCATATAATACATGCATTATAGACTCGATGAAAAATTTCTTATGGAAACTATATAAACATCGAATAAACGTCCATAGTCATCTTTGAATTTTGTCATGTCTTCGTATGCGGTAGAATTCGCAAAATTTGATTTTGACAGAATACATGTATAATAACGGAAAACTGTGTATATAGCAAGAGTAAATCCTAGATAACAGATTGATATAGGCGCTATGGCCTTTGTATAAAAATTAGAGAAGAAAGAGATTTATTCCTTAATTTTACGGATCGTCGTGCAGCAATATAAATACAGCGACTCGAGGAATAACCGCTGGTTTCACACATGACTTTGGAGATAACCCGTGATCGAAAAACTACGATAACCCTAACGCCGGTGTGATTAATAAAACGCAATTAAAGAAAAGCCATTCCCGATTACGCGCGTGTACTTGCGTCGTAAATCGATGACCCACAATTTACCGTCATGTATCTGCCCGATGGCCCTGTGAATTATTGGTGTGAATTCGGCACCGGGAATTAAAGTGTTTCGAAAACAACAGCGATAAGGCTCTGCTTGCGTGACACGGCTCCCGTGTTGTTCGCAAAAATCTATCTTGTCCGCAGCGTGTCCGACAATTTTGACCCTCATTACATCGTGCATCGGTCAATTACTTTGATACTTACATTATCCGAATTTGTTTTCGATCATTATTTTCAAAACACGGTTGAAATACGTATACAGTGCGACACAAAATCCCCAATAATATATTCATCCGAACAAGGTATAAAAATAGAGTTTTCAAACTTATCCTATATTACATAAATTCAAAACGCATAGAATTTATTCTCAATTGTCCAAAAAGATTGTCTAAAAAAAATAAAAATGTTTTTTTCTATCGAAATAAAGTTTGGTAGAAAAAGACTGCATATCCAACTATACACCCTATCTTTGCCACTAATATAAAACTCTATCTCTTACATCACAGTAATGAAAGCACCATATACGTTTCCCACGTACTTCAAAACTTTCACCAAAACTCCGACGAACGATCGTTATTTCATTAGCGGTAGCAGTCAATACCGATAAGCCTCTTTAATTCCGCACAAATAAATAAGCGATCGCGACGTGGCAATAAAAATTTTCGAAAACACTGGAGCAGCTGTAGGGTAAGGCTGCGGAATAAGATTCGGGACGTGGAAGGATGAGGGAGGCGCACCGCAAAGGAGGGCCCCTCGTTTCACGAGGACGGGGAACAAGTCGCGATTTGCCCGCTCTCGGCGGCGCCGCGTGCCTGAAAATTTCTCGTTAATTAGCCCCGATGTCGCGGATGATTTAAGGGCAAAGAAGTTATAGTTGACACCGGGCGCACCATTGGCAGATGGCAGCGGAGTGACACGCCGGCGTGTACACCCAGGAGTCCGTAAGCGAGGAGGGCGAAGGCCTGCGCCTAATTGCGGCTATATATTAAGTTTAATATCTGCTTTCGGTCGCCGCACGCGGGCTCAGCGTTTGCGGAGTAGACAGGGATATTGCGGAAGTTAGCCCGACTGCGGACCCCTTATCCACGGCGTCTCCCTCTTTTCTTCCACCGAGACTCCATCGACGTTTTTTCCATCCCCGCGCTCCTCTCCTTCGCTCTCGAGACTATTTTATTCTGACGCCCGGATTAAATCTCCTCGGGCGAATGTACGGGGAGAGGCATGCTTCTGATGACGTTGTTAAAACGTTGTTTGCACTTCAAAGGCTCACTGGAAACCTGCCTCGGAGGCTTATTACCGTGGAGATTGCATTGGGCAACATTGGCTTGGCAACGTGGATTTCTCAAAATCGCGTGTGGTACAGCGTCGATCAAGTGTGCCTTGAATACTATGGGGTAAAATGTTTTCCGCTCAAAAATTCGTCTTTGCTTTTTATATTTGTTAATCGCGATATGTATAAGCCTTTTCGATCACTATCCGATGTAAATTGTTTGTAGTAATTTAAACGACGATTGTGTTCCGTGTGATGCTCAAAAACTGTGAATAGCGCAGCAAGAAATGTAGTCTGCATTTTGAGGAAACTTTGTAAAAAAAAATGTAGGATAAAACATAGGGAAACTGTTGTTCTTTCTAATCATTTTTTGAGGAAGACTCTTTCATCTCGCTCTGTATATGCTAATATTGTGCTAACCACCGAGTGGTTTATAATAGATAGTGATGCGAGGAGGGCGTGGGAGTGCTCGAAGAACATCTAGGATCGTTTTCGAGTTTTTTTTTTCTTGCATCGTGATCTCCGTGCACCTCGCGTTCCTTGAAGTATTGAATAAACCCAATAGCCAACGGTTCGCATTGGGGATTTCTCAATCAAATCCTGCATCATTAAAATTCCCAATCATCGACTGTCGTTCATTACACATTAATGCTACAAAGCGTATATAACTCGAATCCTTTACGCTTCATTTCCCAATCGTTACATCGCATTATAAACCAAATACCTAAGTATCCAAAACACTTGAAATCTTGATTCGCATTAAAAATCTATTCCCTCCTGTATAATTCACTCGATACTTGGTCACATACTCAGCGCTGGGGCCGCTTAATGGTTTCAGATACTTTTGCGAGCGATCGTACGCGAAGACAGCCAGATGGCTTGTATGTTCCTTCCAGCAAAAACACTCGACGAATTGCTCGACCACCGTTCCCCCTTGTGTGCCCTTCGCGATAACCAGGGAGGCAATAAATCGTTTGAGCGACGGTTAACGTCACTATCAGGTTGACCGCAGCCATCAAACGGGCGCGGAACTGCTCCAGTTTCCGAATTCGGAAAAGGGTGTCTTTCCCCATATTTTCGATACTTTTAAACGCCATACTCGTCTTCCAGGCGAGGACGGTTCCTATGAAGAATAAGGGCCCGCGCTGCCGCGTAACGCGCGATAAGAACGACTAATTAACTGCGCAATTAGTCCGGCTTAACGCAATGTTCTTTGGGTAATTAGAGGTATAGAACCGATATAACGCGGCGATAAAACGGCGGTGGGATTTTGCGCAATTCCGCGATAAGCATGCCGCAAATTACGACGCATTATTTACCCGGAATTTGCAATTACAAAGAGAAAGGTAGGTAAGTGGCGTTTAAGAAAAATTATCACGATATCTGGGTCGTATATTTTCCCGGCTCCCGTTTCTTCCAATTCACGTACACGGCGGCTGGCGATTTTCATTTGTCCGTAGTCGATCATTACGCGAGGGGGAATTGAAAAAATTTCATGCGTAGTCACGATCGTGAAATTTGTAAAAAAAAAGGAAAAAGTTGAAATTATCTCCGCTCGATTATACCAAGACCGAGTATTGTGTTTTTTTAATCGTTTCAGCGAAACCTCTAGTGTATTTAAGGTTCAGAAAAGTCTCGTTAAAAATAATCATCGATAGGTATAATTGGAATATTCTGTAAGAAAAACTATTGGGTACTGCAGCTGGACTATATTATTTTTTTACGTTTCGCAAGATTTATGAAAAATGCCTAAAACGCTCATTTTCATTCGGTCACACTGTTTCACGTGTTTAAATTGTTTTCATACTCCTCGAGCGACTGCCACGAAGTACGTTCCTTCTTCGAAATCTTAGCATTTCCTGGATATAATTAGTAGCCTGGAACAAGTCAAGTAGAGGATTTCAGGGTCGGGCGAGGGGAAGTGACATTCGTTTCAAGTGGACTGGACAGTCATTCGTTTCCACTGGAACGAAATGGCCGGGAGATGCTGCAGTACCGCAATAGCGGCAATAGGGCCAGGTTGTCGTAAATCTGAAGAGGCGATTAAATGTCAACCACGCGCCTCGTGCGCGCCTCCATACGATTTCGGTTCTTCTCCAGGAGAGACGAAGTACGGCCGAAAACAATAACGCGATTTTAACGATCGCTTTAAGGCGGTCATTGCTCACAGACCGATTATCAGACCTGTAAAACACCTTCTGCGAGATAAGGTGCTGGCGCAAACGAGGGATGGGCATAGTTCACGTACAGACAAGCCTGTTTATTGCACTACTTATCTCTCATCCTATATAAATAATATTTTTGTGAAAAGTACGATACCGTTAGCATACCTTAATGTTCATTCTGTATAATCTCATACCCTTAAAGCGAAGGATAGAAGTTGAATATTGGCAAAGGACCACTTGACGAGGGAGGAATGACGATTTAAATTCATTCTCAAATCTGCATAAAAATCATAAACGATTTAAGTCAAAGCGAAATGTGACTTTGAAATCACTGTGGATCATCAGGATTAATGATAATCGTCCAAAGAAAAGAGCATCTTGACTATAACTCTATATGCATGCGCAGATATGTGTGTTTATAAACTGCACAATTTGTCATTGATTCCTAGCCTTAGAGTATTTGAACCAAGGATCAATGTAGGATTCGAGCCTCGAATCGAATATCCATAGGTTTCTAATTACTTCCATTTTTCTCCTATGGACATTCGTTTGAACTCCATGCACTGTTCAGGTTCAATGATGAACGCACTTCTTCTTATCCACGGTCATGACGACACATCGCGTTTCACCCGGCAGTCTCGTTCTGCCAATGCATTCACGGTCCGAGCTCGGATGACTCAGAAAGCGTGCGTAATTTGTTTCGCAAAGAAATCAAAGCGGGGTAAATCAAGCGGGGCACACGGGACCATTAAATTCCTGGAATTTCTATTTGGGCTTAGGCAATTATCCGTGTCGAAGTAATTGGATAATAAGGTGCAGGATTGAGGGAGCGTAAGTTTGCAACCGCGAGATAGTTCCGCGTTGGGATACGCCGAGAGCATTGCGGGCTACGTAAGCCCAATTTACCACCGCGAGGATAAATCCCTGGTTTTATACCGGCTCCCATGCGAAGAGGAATCGACCTCGCGGCTTAGTAAAGGTAATACGTCTCTAAGATACATGACCAGCCGTTTCTCACGATTTATGGAATGCAGAACGTTTGTTCGTTTGATATCTTGGCATCAACTGCTGTGGTAACTTGCTGCACTATCTATTATTTTCGGTGGATTTTGATCCGACCGTGTTAACAACACATCGTATAACAAATTCTCTGAAGGTTGCGTTATCTACGCGCGTCACCATGGCAACCGGTATATAGGACTCTTCGACTGCGCATCGAGAGTGGTGAAATTCCACGCGAATGTACCGTTGAGTAAAAAATTCGTTATATCTGGGTTTTATTCTGATTTATTTAAAGCAATGCGGATTTATAATGTGTTCTGGTCTTTCATAAAAATTTTGAAATTGTACTTTGGTTTCCGTGTACGAATAATGATACCAGGTAGACAAGTACTTTTCATCCTGTTTTCTAACCGCATAATATCGTTACTTTTATCCTGAATGGAAATTGCATACAATCAGAAAGAATTTTATTATTTTATTTATTTATTCTAATCATTAATATCAGTTACGATTTTAATTTATCTTGTTGCTCAAAATTTGTTAAAAGCAACGCGCGGAATTCCGGGCTGATCTTACGTCATAAACTCTTATACAATCTAAAAACGATGCTTTAGCACATTTTTTTTTTTTTGCATGGCTATAAAATGTCACGCAATAGAGGATTATCCGCGGCCACCTTCGAGCATCGGGCGCAATAATTACTACGATCAGCGGCGTGCATAAAATTAACATTAATGAATTCTATCCGGCGTTATCTCATGCGCACGGACCGTTTCTGAGAGGAATTCGGGGTATTGCACTTTTCCTCTGCGGATAGGAGCTCCACGCTTTCCGGAACGGAAATTATAACGGCCGCAAGTGCTCCTTCGACATTCCTCGAATGCCGCAAATTACTCCTTCGTACCAAAATCCACCGTGGAGCCATTCGAGGAGATCGTCTTTCTCCGGTGCCGATTCCGTGAACGTCCAGAAACGAAAGTCTGCTGTTCGCGGAAAGAAATCAGGAATGAGAGGAGAAATATAAGAATTGGATCGATTCTTTTGTAGAGGCAATTACCTCGATGAATAATGCAACCTGGAATTGTTGCTATGCTTTTATTTATGCGCAAAACGTAACGGCTAATATGTTATTCTTAATCATCATCGAACATCTTATTGGAGAGCACCGATTCTCTGGCAGATACTATTTTTTCTAACAATTTAGATTTTGAATAATAGATAAAGATTTGTATCAGAGGCAGGTTATAAGATCAAAATTCAATCTTCGTAGGAGAGGTGATGCATCCGTACACCATCGTAATTCCTTACGTAAGTATAATTCCATTTGGCAATCGGCACTGTATGCAGATTAAGGCGTTTTGCGTGACACGAATTACCAGCGGCCACTTTTCGCTCTTGTAGCTTGCAAATTTCACCGCTAATACGAATTTTACACGATTACAGTGCGAAACACGTTGACTCGTATTCTAAATCAGAGCTGAATAATATTTACCGAAGAAGAGAAGATCCACACGTTCGAGAAACAGCTTCCTTTTTAACTCAGCAGCTAGATCATATTTACTGAAAAAGTAACCCACTCAAATGCACAGCGCATAACCACATCGATTCATTAACCGCAACTACGCGCAGGAAGTGTATTTTCATTCCAACAAACCCCCAACTACCTAAAGATCCGCCCCTGGTTCAAGCCCGCGGCTAAATAATATTCTCCCAGAAAGTGTCACCCAGGAATGCACAGCGCGTAGCTGGATTAATTCGTCCTTTGTACGCACGCGTACGGTGAGTATTTTCGATCGAGAACTCTAGTTCGTGCCCGAGGCTAGATACCTACGCCCGGAACCGCCCCCTCGTATGAAAAGTTCCGAGGATTAGCCGTATAAATCTGGGGGAGCTGGAATTGCGACGGACTGGAGAGCGGAGTTATCGCGTACATTTTTCCAACCTTCTTTCTCTCTCGCTCTCCGTCCACAGCCCCCCCTCCCTCCTCTATTTCGCTCTCCACAGGACTTGCACGCATGTTCTTTCGCATGGACCCCCCCCCCCCTCTCTCACTCACTCTCTCACGCTCTCTCTCAATCTCTCACTCTCTCACTCCTTCTCTCTCTTTCTCTCTTCCTCTCTCATACACATACTCTCTCTCTCTCTCCCTTTCTCATACACATTCTCTCTCTCTCTCTTTCTCTCTTCCTCTCTCATACACATACTCTCTCTCTCTCTCTCCCTCTCTCTCTCGCTCCGTCCTTCCTCTCTTGCTCTCCGGCAGAGGCTGCAGTGACCCGAGACGGCGATCAAGCGATTCGTGGGTCGTGGCTGGGCCGTATCTTCTCTGGCCCCCTCCCCGCCCGCTGGCTGTCCACATTTTTCACCGGCTCGAGATTTTATTCGCCCGCAGTGCCGCGAAATTAAGCCGTTTTGAGATATTTATGAATGGATCGGAGAGCCGGCTATGGCGCACGAACAAAGGGGCATAGGGGCGAGTTTCGATGCGGAGCGGCCCTGGCGATTTGCGAGTGCTGTCAAACTAGGCGCATCCTCCCCCTCCCCCCCCCCCTCCCTCCTTTCCTTCTTTGGATATTGTCTACGGAATTCCAAAGCCGATACCGGCTAACGGACGACCCTGCCGCGGTTGGCGTCACCCGGGAATAAATTAATCTCCGCGATGCGACTCGCATGCGAAGGCTAACTCCGAGGCATGGTGGATATTGGGCGGTTGGCGTGAGTCAGAGAGGAATGGCCGGACGGAAAGTCTCGCGCAGGAACGAGTAACCGTAGCAGTTAATGTTGCACGATGAAAGGAAGAAGGAGGCTCGTCCGATAGGTCGGCGCAAGTTGGATAGCGATCGAATCTTAGGAGGCCAGCATGGAGCAGGGGGGAATGGTGAGCGGAAGAAAAATTTCGCGAAAAAGTAGAACGAAAGTACGAGACGTCGAGATGTTTCCCTATAGAGGTTTATAATTAATACATCCCTAATAGATTATGAATAGAGATATGGATAATGGACATAAATAAAGAAATAAATAAATCTCTATAGAAATTTATTTCTTTCATGGATGAGGGAAAGGGGGGAGAAGTTTATGGAATACTGGTTATAATACGAATAAAGGAGTATTAAAATGGGATTGATATCGATTGGAATAAAAGTTGAACTTCATTACTTTTGGTAGTAAGCCTGAGAAAAATTTAGGAATGTGAAGAGGAGAAAAAAAGTGTAGGCAAAGAACAATCAGATCAAAGATCGAAGAATACCAACTACTCCTTTTGGCTCCTTATGCGAATTTATACGTTTCAGCAACCAACAATAGCGCCGCATTTAAACGCAGTTATTTCCCGATACCGCTTACCCAAGCAACCGATGAAAATCAGCATCTTAACGTTCACCCAATTAAGAACCGGCGCTACGTTAGGACCGGTTAGGACTTAATATCAACTTAATATCGGCGGGCTGAATATTAATAGTAGCTAAACGGCGAAGTAAAACGCAACGTTACACGCATCAGATAATTACTTATTTATTGGGCCGCGGTTTCATAGATTTCTCGCGCTGCCGTAATTACCAGGCTGTAATGCATAAATATAGGCGCACCGCGGCGATACGCATCGAAGCGCGCGAGGCTTTTTCCCAGTGGCCGCACGTGGTTCTGTACCTATGCCTTGAAAGACGAGAATCCCCGAAATCAAGGTATCGCACTTCTTAAAAAATTCCATATTTCATTCTGCGACCATCCACTACCACGATCTTACCTTCTCGTTCCTTTATATATTCGACAATGAGGAAACCCTTACCGAGTAAACTCATGTTCTCGCCTCGTTGGTCCTGACGTGCGACCTAACTTCCCCATAGACATACCAAACCATTCCCGCATTGGATTTGCATAACTTACAAATCCAAAAGGCGTGGCCGCAAGTGCAACATCGATCGTCAACTGAGTTCACGATTCAAGACAACGAAACGAGGTATTAGGGAGCGAACTTTTCGACGGAAGATTAACAAATCCTTTTCAAATTGACGATACGCCTTTGAAAATCCTGCGGAGCTCTCCGATTGGCCAACATCGAGCATCGACCAATCGGATTCTAGACAATGGCGCTGAGAGTCGAGCGCGTTTTCCGACAGACCTAAAATACCTCGCGCAAGGTCCGCGGGCACAGGTGTTTGTACACGCGGGCCCGTGGGCTGTGTGCGTGGGCACGGCACAGCTTCCATCACCGCCGGCAATAGACTTAAATCCTGATTGGTTGGACAGCTCATTGGAGGCTCGTGTGCGTAGTCGGCCGTGTGGGGCACGCATTTGCGCCCGGGGAGGACGTGGAGAAGCGGGGTGGATATATATGGGGGTATGCCGTTCGTATATATACCGGCCGGTAATAAAGGATTCCGACAAGGATGGATGGTGAGAGAGGGGAAGTGTTCGTTCCATTGTTCCCAGTGGAACCCAAACGCCATCCATAAGGGTGCCTCCCATTATCTGGCGTGTATCTGCCTCACGCACACGAGGAGAGGCGAGCGTCGAGACGCGTGCCGCACACAGGCTCGTCGGAAGATCAGGTCTGCCCAGATGCGCGACATGGCGGTGCCTTTCACGGTGTGCGGACTCGTATCTACATGGCGTCCGACCGTGCCAGCTATTTCCACGGCAATAGGAACTCTAATCTCCCACGAAATTGTAAAGTCACCTTGGGAGTGGAATTTATGCGGAACTTGGGAAAACGAGATGCACGCCGTCGAAAGGAAGAGTTCCTTGCGTTCGGCTTCTCGCTGCCGATAGGCTGTTATAGGGTGAGGAATGTAGCCTCAATGGCCTCGTTCCCTTGCCCCCTGATAAATCTTGGACGCGTGTTTGAAATGGAAATTATATGTACCGTGATTTCAGCGACGAGAAATGCATTCTGGCGGTCAAAATTGTTTTATTCGACGAAGGTAAAAACTTAAGAAGGAAGAGTATTGAAAGAGTAAGAATTGTATGCACATCGTAACATCGGGAACACGAGATTTGGGTCGAACAATTAACTTTTTGGTATCTTGAATGATAAGGTAGAAACGTATATTGAAAAATACAACAGAGATATGTAAATACTAATCCTTTTAATACAATATTATAATGTTTTCGTGAGAGTGAAATTTATGCGGTGCACACTCCAATAAATAAGATACCGTTCGTGCAAAGTTATAATATAAACCGGCACTGGTAATTCATAAGCGGATCGTAGTAATATAATTTATCGCGATATTTCTTGCTCGAGTAAATTTTCTATCTGCCGGTTATTATTCGTTATTTATTATATAAGAGGCTTCCGACAAACGTTAATAACGGGTAATTAATGTAGCGCGTGTGCTAATTGCAGGTTCACCAATACTAATGTAGCCGTTGGCTTTGTAGGAAAACTTTTCTATCGCTATAGCCATGTCCTTTGCCTCTCGCTTCGTCCAACCAAAGCAGTGTATTTTTCGCGAACGGTACGTTTTGTAGCGCTTAAAATAGCACGCGAACTAATATTGGCAAGCTTCCTCGATATTCCGTATTTTTAAATTAGAGGATCACACCGTTAATTGTGTGTCACGGCGCTCGCATAATTCTCCCACCCTTCTCTTCTCAGCGAAAAAAAAAGAAAAAAAGAACTATACGGTTAGCGACCTGGACTCTCGAAAATAAACCAGCCGGCAAGACGCCAATCCTAAAATACACGTCATCTTGTTCTCGAGCAGGGGTCGATAGAGGCCCGGATTAAATTTTAATTTTGCAATAAAGAATAACGTATTAGAATGCTGTTGGCAAACATTCCATCCCTCGTAAGAGTCGTAAGGGAGGCGTGCTACCCTCGTGTACGTCCTGACTAACGCCCGGCCCCCCTGCCCTAACGGGCAAGCGGCGCGAACAACCACCCTATAGAACCCCTAAAACTCTAATTACGGCCTTACATTCCCCGCCACCGGCCTTCCGCCCCTTTCTCAACCCCCGTTTTCCAGCATTCTTCCAGGGCGCCCCACCCCATGGCGCCCCACCATTACATGCAAATGCCACGGTTGTCCCTTTCCGCTAATAAAAGTCGTGCCCGCGCAATTTAGAACATCCGACGTGGAGCCGCTCTATGGCTTCCGAAAGATACTCGACGGTACGTGGAATAAGTCTGGGAAGATACCACCGTGGAAAAGATTATCACTCATTAGCTTGTAGCGAATGCCCGGCGCGGATTTTATGCCCGGGGCAGCTTGCGTGTAATTCGAATCGTTCTTTAAAATGTTATTCAAATTTCATGCACATTTCAATGCAAACGCGTACACCCCGCGATGCCCCGCCCCCTTGTATCGTGCGGAGTCGTAAAAGTATTTATTAGCTTTCGGAAATTTTACGACGCCATACAGGTGGTATTTATATTGAGCCATTGTGGCGGCGGAGATGATTCGGAATCGATGGCTGATTCCGGACATATCACGGGCCGCGCAGAGTGTTTATACTCAAATCGTTATTCGCGACGATGTCAGAAGTTTTAACCGGGGAAAGAAGAGTTTTTAAGCTTCAAGCTCGAAGGTGGGAATGGTGGCTTTTACTGTAATTTACCGACTTTTGTTTATTTGGAACAGATATGGTATTGGTATACAGTATGCTTTTTAAGCAAATACTTATGCATAACTTTTGTTATATTATACATAAAAAGCAAATAAAATGTTCACAAGCGAGCTTGATAGTAAAGTCAATGAATAACTTATAATACTAATATTCATATCAATTGCAAGTTTATTTGCTTCAAAGTGCACTTTCCACCCGTGAAAGTCAACTATCCTTACGACCGCTTGAAAATACTTCAAAACTGTATATAAACTCATGACAGGTATTTTACACTAAGAGTCCAATTCCTTATCCACTCTGGCAATAGATCTCTGGTAAAAACCTCCAAATACATTCCCCTAAAAAACATATAATTGCGTGCATAAAGCAGAAGAACAGTCAATCTAGCAGCAAAATGTACGAAGAAGGGGTCAGCAGGAAAAAGAACAATACACAAATGCCTCGAGGCAAAGCAATGCCGGTGAATTAGGAAAGTATATTTCCCGGGAGCAGCCGCGGCTTTATTGAAATCAGTAATTGGAAGGATAAGATGTTATCCGGAACTAGTTGCGGGTGGAAGGACGCCCATCGTCACGGTGAGAAACGTTAGGACCCACATAATGTTTAATCAGAGCACGTTGCGGCTTTACGATATTAGCCCCCGTTACGCACCTTCCTTCACCCTTTTCCTATGGCCAGCGCCCTACCCTCGACGCCCTCCCCATATGCCCTCGGTGCTCGGCCCGACGACATTGAACTTCCGGGATCTTCTGGCATATTTCAGAATTTACAGCTACCGAGGTGCTCGATACCGAGGAGTCGGAGGAAATGTGTTTGCTCTGCACTCACCCTCGCACCGTCCCTCGTACTACACATACACACGCGCGCGAACCCTTCGTAAGAAAGTACATATTGGCCGAGACATTATCGCTCCATCAAATTGGGGAGATCGCGGCGGAGCGAAATCGGTAGATAATACCGTGTAAAGTGTCCACGGGATTCCGGAGGACACGGTATGTCCATTGGCCGTGATTTAGCCGGTGCTGAGGAATTACGATCGCGATGGTAATTCGGTGTAATTTATATGCCGGGCTGCAGTAAAAGAATATTGCTTTTTATCCTCCGAGAACCACGGCTACTTCTGGGTAGGGTTTCATTAGCATGATTCAGCGTAAGATGAATACCGAGGTCGCGGAGGGGGAATGGTGTATCGATGTTGTTTGATCCATAATATTTTCTATGCAAAACAAAGTGTAAAATGAAATTCTTATCCCAGAGTGTGGTACTACGAGGAGGTTTAAGGTACACATTTGGGACGTGATGAAACTCAAATTGAATTGGGTAATGGAATTAAGAATTGTAGACTGTTTTGATTATAGGAGTAGTTGCCAATTCTCGATCCGCATTATCCTATTGATGGATAGGATGGCTGCTCTATTTTGTAATAGCGAGAGTAGGGACAATTGACGACCTGGTTTCCAATCTTCTCGTCGGTTATCTACGTATGTTCCGCTAATAAGTAAGGTCCTCGAAGTTCATTGTGTCCAACGGGTTATAATATCTTCATTGAGTTCAAGGCGAATGACACGTCTGCGTCCATTAAGTGCGTAGGGCGTAAACAGACGCCGTGCGCATTGACTTCGTGCCAGAGGAAGGTCTGTATGTATTTCACCCATTTATTATGACCTTAAATGCGAAATACGCATATATACTTATGTATAATGATTTTAGCCTCGAAATCACAGGTAGTAGCACCATTTAAATCATTCATGCATAAAACGACATTGTATAAATTTCATTGACAAATAATCTATTCCCTGATCAAAGCCACTAACTACTTTTAGATTCGTTTTTTAATTTCGAGTACCGAAACACTTGCGTTAAACTTCACTTTTTATATTTTTAAAAAATCCCTTTAATAGCAGAATACTACTAAATGACCCTCCAGTAATAAAAGATTTTTCTAAGAAGCCCACCACGATAACTTCATATTCGAGAAAAAATCGCTACGAATTGACGCAAGATTGACGTTATCAATTTCGATTACGTTTCTTTTTTGTGAAATTAATTTGTTTGACAAATCTACAACGAAAATAGATACATAAAACACCGAACCTTCCTTCGAATAATAATAAAAAAAATACACCTACGTTACGCCCACGCACTTACGTTTCTCCATAGATAATTCAGTCTTAAATTCCCCATATTACCACAGGATTTTTCCTTCCGACATATCGATCCGACGATACCTGACCCACCTTAAACGATAAGCCTCAAAAGCTAAACAACCATATTGGCCTATGGCGAAAAATTAAATAAACAAACAAACGAGGGACGATAAAAGAGCAAGCACGAGGCGTTACTAGTTCACCGGTCCTTTCCCAGGGAAAACATAGCCATCGTAAAAGTCGCGAGATAGACAAAACTCCTCGGAGAGCTCTCACCCCTCGCTCCTTCCTTCCTTCCTTCCTTCCTTCCATATCCCAGGCTCTCCTACGGGGGACAAAGGCGATTCGAGGCGCATGCGCACTCCCTTCCCGGCGCTGGTAACGATTCTAACCCTCTCGACGTAGCCTGGCACCCCCCACCAATTTCTGACTCTCTCTCTCTTTCCCTCCTCCCCCCTCTCCACCCACTCACTCGCTCACACTCTCTATCTATCTCTCTCTCTCTCTCCCTCTTGCCGCCTTCCTCGCTCTCGCGCCGCTCTAACCTAACCTCGGGTGTTTCGGCACGAGGTACGAGAGCAATTCCCCGTACGACGAGAGAACCCGTATCCGTGTGCGGACTGCAGGGTTAAATTCGAGCGTATTGGTGTACCCACACACGCGCGCGCTCGCTCTGGTGCAACGGGGTGAAACGCAGGGATTGAGATGCGCGCGACTACCGGTCGGGAGGTTCACGTACGAAAGTACAGAGGGTAAGAAAGAAAGAGAGAGAGAGAGAGAGAGAGAGAGAGAGAGAGAGAGAGAGAGAAAAGAGAGAGGAGAGGCGTAATATTCTGGAGCGGGGCCGCGGGACGGTACAAAAGCTGGAAATGGAGCCTTTAGTTTTTATCGAGGGATAAAAGTCGTGATAAGCCGTATCAGGGGTGTACCGTGAAAGAGCACGGCGACGTACTCGCGTGGTATCTAGACCGGATCGGCTCCGCCGTGTATATAACTATGCTCCGTATCGGACGGCCTGCGGGCACCAGGAGTTCTCACAAAATTTTTCGAGACCCTAAACGAACATATCGCGCCTCCTTTTTCTCCCTGAGTCGATTGAGACGTCGTTGGTATATCACGGCTATACGAACACTGATGGATACGGCACCGCCTAATTTTTGTCGGCTGACGCTGTATCGCGAGACATTAATAACGCCACGCTAATAACGTAGGTGCGTATATTATTTGCTTGGCACTTCCGCCAGGAAAGTAGGATATCTGTTAATATTTTCTATTCCATCCTTTATTGTTATAACACTGCTCGTCTTTAATCATACGTACTTGTATTCAAATTTAATTTTGCGGTATTAAAATATACTATGGATAAGACTAATCATCCCACGTATAGTAAGATTCTCTAGTCAATAAATACTTCACTCGAAGATTCAATATCCGAATTAACCACCGCAAGTATCCATTCTTAAAGAACAGTCTCCAGTTTTTATCACAATACAGTAAAAATATCATATTGAAAAATGAATAGTAAAAAAGCCGACGATCGTAATGTAGGCACTTTCAATAAAGAAGCAAGGATAAAAGTTAAACATGCCCCTACCAAAGGCACGCACCTCGAAGAGCCGATGTCGGTCACGAATCCTTACGAGGACTCCGCACCTCCGATCGGTACTCTTGTTGCGGCCGGAGAGAGATCCTGCCATGACATGGTAGTCCCCATTCAGTATTGGCTATCTCGGAGCATAGATTATACAGGAGTCCTCTGGGATACGGAACAGCCCCGGCTTCTAACCCTCCTGTTCTGCCTATGGCCCCTCTCTCTCTCTTTTTCTCTCTCCCGCCGGTCGTCTCCTCTCCGGCTAAAGGTCTATATCGCGCACCGTCAAACCTGCCCGAATTGCTCGTCGTCGTGTTATGCAAACGGGCACATTTGTTACGATAGTGCCCGCCGGGGGGTCGTTCTCCACTACCGTCTCCCTGCACGGAGAGACGGAGAGTAACACAGCTATAGGCAGCCCCACGGCTTGGATCGCGCCACGGACCTTTGCGGTCCTGAGCCAAGTCTTACTCGGCGTCGCATTACGTTCCGGCCAGTTTCGAGAGAATGAGAATTCGCCAGGATTGCAGCAATACGCTCTGGGAAGAAGGAGCTCGCAAGGCGCCCGCGTATGGATGCTCTGGTGATCGTGGAGCGATCGATGGATGGAACTTGAATTGGCTCCTTGTCGATCGGGGATAACTCGTGGGAGCCGGTATTTAGGTTGTACTTGAAGAGGAATCGTGAAGGGATGAAGGGATTTGGCGAAGGCGCGGATTTGGCGGTGGCAAGGGAGGAACGATGTTGGTAAGGTTCGTGTGAAACTATCGTGCGTTACGTATAGAGGTAGGTCAAGAACGCGATGTTGGGATAAGCTCGAGGTAGAAGTTTGGGGGTTAATAAGGAGGCGATGTAATATTTGCAATACGATGCTTTTAGTTAAATGTGTAGATATGTTTCCGGGAGTTTCGTCTTTTTTAATAATGATTATGTATGTATTTTATTTGCAACGAGAATGAAGGTAAGATGAACGATTATGATACGGTATAAATAGAAATTACAGAAAAATACGCGCAATAATTTGAAGAAGGTTATGATGTATGATATAAACAAATCAATTTTCAAACGAAGAGTAATACTAAATTCGAATAAATACAAGTAACTTGATTTTTTGTCCCTACTATAATTAAACCAAGCGTTCTGTATATGTACCGCAGTCATTCTGTGGGTTACCATGTAAAATGTCTACAGCAACAAATGACTAATAACAATATTCGAAAATAGAACAAAGTGAGTAGTACCATTTGGTTGGAATACGATAGGAGAAGTAATTTGGTCCGCGAAAAGACAGTGAATTAACCTGTCAAGGTTGGCGCGAATATATGTCTTATCGGTGCACTTCGATAACTACGTTTTCATAATAAAGACATTACAGAAAAACGTCCAATGTCCCGCTTTAATATTACCTCTCGCGTTTCAAGCAGCGCTTGGTTTACGCGTTTAGTTTGGCGGCGTGGTAACGCGAGCTGGAGTTGCCCGTGCACTCGCCAGTACCTCGTATAAAACCGCCTGGAAGGCTAATATATCGCGGCCCCGACATCTTGGAAACACTGCCGTTTGTTTTCGGATGGTAGAAGATCCTCCTATCCTGGAAATATAGAATCTTTCGCTCTCCGGTTATTCTACCTACAGTGAGATAGATATCACCGCATAAATTTCAATCACCGGGCTTAATATAACGGTTGATTAATGGATGCAAAAATTGCGTTTATCACGAATAAGATTAATTCGAAAAAACCTCCGTTACACTTAAAAGTGTGGAACAGTGTGATATACCTAAAAGCTTATAATACAGATTTTATCAATTTGAACATCTCGTATAATCAAACGATAATCCTATTATTAATATTAATAAATCGCTTCAATTTAAAAGGAATCGTCAACAATGTCAATTCTGTTTATCGAGTACAACACTGTGTCCAGATAACTGTTCCTGAAACTCGATGTGATATTAAACAAAGGATTGTTTCCGAGAATGTCAATATTGTATGTACTGTTTTTTAAGTTGTACAACTCATTGAGTTAATCGTCCTGTTTTTTTATCAATGGGGGGTAGTTTGAAAGGAACTGCCGCAATCGTCAATTTCGATCGTTATGTCTAACGTTTCATTCGGACAATCGTCCTCAAACCTCGATTTGTCGTTAACGGCGGATAATTCGACTGGATCTGTCGATTGTACGTAAATATATGGAGGAATCCTATGTTTAACGATCTTCACACATCCTTATCCGCCACATATTTCATCCGATCGTTCTATTCTTGTCGTAAAATTTTATTGACCGTGAAAATAACACTCTGCCTGCGCTATATCTACCAAGTGACATTCTCCAAGTTTTAACGACCGTCACGCGCCTCCATTTCTGCCACCCAAAACCTTCCTTTCCCGAACGATTTTTAACGTTTCGACTCGCGCCAAGCGGGTGAGAAACAAGTCGACGAACAGTGCGTTTGGTAAAATCTTTTCTTGAAACTAACTAATGAAGCTAAGCTTCATTAACGCTAGAATTACCGAAGCAATCAAAGTAACTGGTTAGTTATTTCTTTAAAAAATCGTATGCGCTTTGCGATGATGCATTTTCTGATACTTTCTACAATTTTCACGCAGCATTCAGATCGTTATATTAATTTATTTAAATTTCCTTTTGTCCTCTCTCTTCTTTTTTTAAACTATATGTGGTGTTTCAAATATGTTCTGCAAATGGCGGATGGTTCTACTATTAATTACAGGGTAAAATGGAGATGTGCGCATGCGTGGAGATTTGGCAGTAATTAAATCCGTAGATTGTCGAATAATACTGCAATCTTAGATCCCCCTTCCTGGCCCCCTTCTCACAACACGCTCTCTCTCTCTCTCTCTCTTTCTGTCTTTCTCCTCGAGATATCAAAATAAAGAGGGGAACGGGTCTTTGCTTCTATCCTGATACGAGAAAGTTTCTTCGAGATGCATCGGCGAAACGTTCGAGGGGAGAAGAAATATCAAGGCGCCCGAAGTTCGGGCTCGGGAAAGCAATTTTTCCTTTAAACACTGCCCTAAACTTTAAAGTTTAAGTATGGAGATGAAGACAAGTTCGAGGAGAACTCTGCTAGCGTCTTGGAATCGCACGGATATTCGTCGAAAACTCTGAACGAGATGTTTGTTGCAGCGGAACTTTTAGCTAATCGTAAGCGAACCGAGCAAGTAAGTCCGCCATACAAATTCACTCGCGAGAAATCTGCCTTTCGTCCTCGTCTTTATGCTCCTTGCAGACCATTATCGTCGAAATACGGAGCCACATAAACGTCTATATATCGCCAAGTCTCAACACGAGTTGTCCCCTTTTTGGGATACGAGATATCGTCGACTACTGCCAACGTTTAATTCGGATATGGTATGCCTTTGTGCACTACTCGGAATTTTGATTTTGAATATTTTTTGGAATTTTTTTTATGAGATGTGCCTTTTCTTTTTACTAAGGATATAGAGTGGATCAAAGAACTATTGGCACGCGTGTGTCTTTCCAAATATATCTATAGATTAAAACGTTATATTAATATGAAGTATGTTCTTTAATAGATACATACAAAAATGGCGTTTTTTTTTTTATAACAATCGGTAAGTAATACGTAAATGATTTTCTTATGATACTAAATGCACATTAGTTTAAAGTAGTTTTTCAAAGGAAGCTGATATTTTATATTTAAAAGGATATTGGCACATTTGTCACTTTAATACTAATATTTAGGCGTTTGTGTTTCTTGGTGTATCATTATTGGTTAAATAGTAATCGTGCATGCATAATAATCTCTAGAAACGAGTTATTCCAGATGTCAGTTACGAGGATCGGAAAGAGTTTGCTTTTTTATATTCAACGACACTTTATGGAGCGATTAGAATTTTTTTTATCGATACCAGTCAAATAGTGGCCAAGTGAGACTCGTTGCAAGAGAGCTCTCGGTTGATCGTACAAGACGAAAGTCTGCATATAAAATTAACCTTTAATATAAAAATCATCCCGCGTAATGTGATAAAATATTATGCAGACGATTATCGTATAAAACAAACTGAGATAATCATACGTATGTCACAGTAACTGGTTACGGACTCGCTCTGCGTTTAGATCACGAGAATTCGTAAAGTGATTTCCGACTACCCTTTTCTCCTCTTCCGTGAAATCTCACGACGTCGTTTGCATCCGGAAATTTTTCCACGGACATGATTTAACTCTAACAATCTCCCACGGTGCCAATGCGTGATCGTTAATGCTCAAATATGAGACTGACAATGCGAGCAAAAGGCACACGTAAAACGAAGATTTCGCCCTATCTCCATCAGCATTTACGGTCGATGCGCATCCCGCTCGGGAGAAAAACCAGGCAAGTGCATTTACCACGCATGAGCGAGCGCGCGCTACATTGAAAATGAGGTAATGCTCCCGATGTAATTATAATAAATTCCCCTGTTGGGATAATTACAAGCCTGTTCGAGAAAGACAGATACAGGTCGTACTTCCTCCGTTTTCGCGTACGCGAGAATTAGACTTTTTCAACCAGCGAAGAATCTAAATGATCTCTTAAACGGTCGATTAGCTCCACGATGCGATCTGCACACTGATATTTAACAGTTTGTAGCAAACCCGTTTCTCCTTCGAATAAAACAAATTCAATATGCGATTAGGTCCACAACGCGACCGACACCGGCATTTCGGTTCACAAAAAACTCGTCTCTAATTCGTAAAAAGCAGAGTGTCTTTTTCTGAAAGTAGAATTTGGTTCAGCATATGTATTATCGTTTAATATTTAGGTATACCGTTAATGCATGCTGTTCGATAATTGATTGGATGAAGGATGACTCTAGACATAGCGGAGTGGGATTAAAAAAATTCGTTTCCAGCAACGTTGAGAAACGAACTGGTTCGAGATATTATTATTTGAGTAACAATTAAGTAAATAACAGGGACGAATATTTTTGGATAATGTCAGCTTGCATTCAGTGGGCGAGTGTTAAGTATGAAAATTACGGCCAGCTTAGACAACGAGGAGGACGGACAAAAGGATGTGCGGCATCATATGAAAGGCAAAGGAACACATCGTTGCTCACTTAGTGTGCAAGATCGAATTTGCCCTTTAGCCGAATGACATTATTAATCGCGTGCTTTCTCCACGCAGCCTGTCCAACTACATTGCACGGATAGAGGAGGGTATAGTTCGAGCTCTCGTAGCAACGAACGCGTTTTAAGTGTATTAACTGCAATGTGATTATCATAGAAAACCATTACTTATATACCTGGATGCATTTACTGGAATATGCGTAGCGATTTAAAGAAACTATTATATGCAAAGATTCAAAGAACGTGCTAGGAAGTCAGAACGATATATTTTTTCATTCAGCGACTTGTCAGCGGACAAATAATAACAATATTTAAATATTAGTATTATAAATATTAGCTTAGTTCTCACTGGTTGTGGAGAAGATTCATCGTTAATCTAATCTACATTCGTAAAATACAGATGATCGGCAGAGTTTGCTTATGTTTGCACCAATAAACAGGAATGTTGTGAGGCTAGAGTTCGACACGCTTAATATCCCTCGTGACAGCCAACAAATACAGGAGGATTGATCTCAGTCGGAGATATGCCGACCGAAGCCTTTACTTTCACTCGGTCCGAGATGAAAGTGTTCCGTGATTTACAAACCTTCGGGGGCTACACTGACTTTTTGGCGCATCCTTCCTTTCCCGTGGATAAGGCAAAACTGACCGTCCCTTGACGCGCGAGGAAAAAAATAGCCGCGACAAAAGGTAGGGTGAAAGTTCATGCCTGGTTAGAAAAAACCAGCCGGTAGGGTAAAAGAGAAATCATAGTAAGGGTTTGCCCGGTGAAACTAGGCGGTATTCGATGTCTGGAAAGTCCCAAATAGGCTGGCGCATTCATCCGTGTTCAAAGTCAATGACAATTCTGTCGCTCTTCGTATTATGTCTCATGTTCTTAACTTTAATTCTTCCTTTTTAATTCACGGATTATCATAGACCATGTATTATTGTATAATGATAAAAAGGCTAGCAAATTTATGTCCTCTTTCTCCCTCTCTCTATCTTCAAAAACCAAGTATGACTCGATGAGGGAAGAAAACTTTCAAAGTTCGAATACAAAGCCTAATAATCGACAAGTTAAAGCTTTGTATAAAAGAATAAGCTTATAATCAAGTAATCGTACCACAAAAGCATTATATTATTTAATCTCACCTGCTCGTTCCATACATTCGATATCCCTTGCTTTCGATCTTACACGAAAGCCTAACTAAATATTTGCAACAGAAACAATTCGTACAATCCCAACTTGCGCTTTCTCTAAACAATCCAACCATTCTTATCACACCTGCAACTCCATGTACACCTAGATAATTACCCCAAGCCACGATTAAACGTTACATCCATCGATCCAACGTTCTTTATTAAACTTAACCAATAACCATAGCACGTCTCGCGTTAAGTCACTCCCTTGCCCCGCGTATTTACCATTGGTCGTAAAGTAATAACAAGGCAGGAGCGCGGTAGGGCTCAAAACTGTCGAAGCAAAAAGGGAACAGAAATCCCCCTGTGTTCGGAAGGGATTACCTTGAGGATGTGAAAATGGCCGGTGGCGTTCCTCGGGGCTCGGCCGCGTGGAAGAAGGACAGGAGGCATTTTTTCAAGGAGGCCAAAGTGTGAATGTACGGTGACATTTAGAATCGACCGGTCGTCCCGAGGATTTGACTGGTATGATAGCTTCGGCACGCGACAAAACGGGGTATGCGCCGCCGCCGTATGACCATAAAATAAACGTTTGGGGTGGCGCAGGCGGAGGCCAAACCTGGCAGCGCATAAACACTTATATAACAGCAATTAAACTGCTTTTAAGGCCCCATAAAACTGCAGTTTCAATAATCTCAGTGACAACACGATTCTGACCTGCCTCCGACTTCTGCCCGGACTCCGGAAACGTGCCTTCCCTCGAAAGACCTTGAATACGGACAACTTAGGCGCGTAAGATCCTAATTATCGACTTCTCGGTTTTTCTGCATTCCTTCGAAGATCGAGTATGGGTATGGAAAAATGTGCGAGCTGCTGGACGGTTTGAAAATCTGACGTCACTCGAGGCGATTTTACGACTGGTTGAATATTTACTAATTTTCATGTATTCTCAGAAATTACTTTGGATACTTAGATCGATTTGTTGGATACTCGCAAGTAGCATTTGAAGGTTTGAGAACGTTTTGAAACTCTAGATGATTACAGGTTTTATATATTATACTTCCTGGAAAAACTATTGCGGCTGTTTTATTAAGAGGATTTATTAAGACTTGATAGTCGCTTTCTTTGGAATACTTTTTACACACGATCATGAGGACTTTGCGATTATAAAAACAAACAACCAAACAATTACTCCATACTTATGCAGTAACTTCATCGTACTGAGCAAAAAAAAATTCCAGTATTCTCCTGACATAATTATCTTTTCTGCCCCGCTTTGACTCTTTTCAACACAACCGTGGTTAAAAAAATTATATTTTCCCCTCTCCGCTGCATCGGTGCAAAACTCGCTCGTCTCGAAAATGGAGCCTACTTTACGCGCGAAGTTTCCATCGGCGCCATACTTTTCCGAGAAAACGCTGGATATTTGGCGGATTCCGCGGCTGACCAGCCAAGCAGATTAGTAACAGAAAGAGAGATAGACAGACACACGTACAGACAGACAGAGAGAAAGAGAAAAAAAAATGAACAACGAGAGAAAGAACAAAAAAAGAAGAAGAGATGATAGGCTAGAGCGGCGTAGCACGTGTGAAGGAGCAAGACGCGAGGGGTAGGTGGGAGAAAACGAGCAGGAGCCCAGGTAGGGAAAAGGCAGGGACGATGAAATGGGATAATACCGACGCTGCAGGACGCGGCAGCCATCATCGAATGCTAATGAGGGGTTGGCGGCTTTTGGGGCGGAAGATTCAGCCCGTACAGTGGCGCACTGTTGCCGGAGGATCGGTCTGATTATAAATTATACATTATCTCGTGCTAGCCCCGTGTACACACCGAGATCCAACTAGACGTCCGCAGGCTACTAAGCCCCGGCATCAAAATGCGGCACGTTTACGGCGGGGAGATAGATTGGAGATGCGTACCCCTGTCACGGAGGCGGAGGGCAAAAATTACATACCGAAATTACATTCTAAATCGACCGTTAGAGACACCGGTTATCGATCCTCCGACCGAGCGCCTATCCAGAGAACCGGAGAACCAGAGAAATGCTCATGGCCTTCCGCGTAGCTTCGCGATTGAAAAACCTGCGATGGCGCCCTGCGGATGAACCGATGTACGCTTCGATGATCGCTCGGGAAATGCATACGGAGAGTTGATCAGCCTGAATTCGAATCCACGGCTAGGAAAACCGCGGAAGCCTGGAATTTCATTTGTCTCCGTAGAAATGCTAAAGGATGACTACGGTTTCCCTTAGGATGATAACGGGTATTGGAACACTTGGTATTTAGATTCTTTAAAAGGAAATCGGGACTGATGAAAAAATCCATGAATCTGCTGTTAGTTAATAAGTTAGAAGTACTAATTGGGTCAAAATGTACGTTTAAGGAGATTGCGTTTCACTATATACACGCTGCTCGAAATAGAAATGCAAAGTAACTCCCCCTGCTTCAACGTGATTATATTTACCCTATTTATTAATCCGCGCTTGAATAATCTTGGATTAGATCCTATCTCCGCATTTCTGTGGTAGCTTATTTAACGTTTAATGCGTGCATCGTAATTTCTCCTCTCGAAGAAAAGTACGTGCGGGAAAATCGTTAATGCCGGATACCTGTACGTCTGGTGTACCAGAAATATCCGGAGATTTTCGAGCATCATTCCCCATACGGAATGTACAATGGCGTTTCGTCGGCGGTGGACCGGCCGGCTACTAAATTATACATTATCTCACGACAGCCATGTGCACGCGCACGGAGCCCGGTCAAACCTCGCGGGTCACCGACCTTTATGACAAAAATGCGTCGGGGTGTTACTTGGCACGTTGGACTCAGGTGGCGGAGGCGCAAAAGGAAGAATCGCTCTCCACCATCTTGGAGATAAAGCAAGGAGCACCCGAAAAGCTTTATCGCCGGGGCAATGGCTCGCGAGATTTGACGGTACGCCAGGAGCTTATAACATCAGAATATAAAGTACTCGAAAACGAATAGCGTTTCTATTAACATAAATAATACATGCGTTAATACCACTATGACGCTGTATTTAATTTATAGTATATACATATTTTTATAAAAACAGAAAAATCCTATCGATACATTATTCCGTTCAATGCTAAATTTGAATCTCGATGCGCAAACAATTCCTTTCAAGAGACTAAGTGTGCGTTCTAATGCACGTAGCTCTTTACATAATTCCTGCTAAATTGTACCCAAACTTTCATTCCGCACCACAGAGGGACGTCCGCAGCGACGATTGGAGCCGCTTCTCAGGGGCAATTTATTGCATTAGCCTCTGCCGGTCTTGGTAGCCGTCCAAATGGATTCAAATGTAATCAGACGCGGGGCTGCGTTGTCGGACAACATTCTCGTAGCTATCATCGCGCCGACCATCTATGACCTCAGAATGCAAAGCCTCCCGATACGACACGTAGGGATTCGTGAACTAATTTCGTACAGCGCAGCCTTGGTTGAACGTAAAGCAGTATTGCTGAGTGGAAAATCAGCGCTCCGCTAGCCGAGTGCCTCGTATAATCCCCGGGGGGCAGGAGTTTGGAGGACAAAAGCGGCCTTTTCTAAGATGGTCGATGAAAAGTACGCGATCGTACGTGCTGTTTTCGAAATGCGGCTGCGAGGCTCGCTGGCATACTTTAGAGTTTTGGCCGCTGGTGTAACGAAGGACACTATTGTGGAAGCGCGAAGCGGCATCGCGATGCGCGATTCACTTTATCGAGCTCGTGGCAAAGTTTCGATCTCTCGTTATATTGCTCGAGTCTGTACCGTGTCCTTAGGGCGCGCAGTAAAAATGACGATGCGCGCGCTTTTGGGAAAGTGCTGATAGTAGCCGAAATTGCAGAGAAGTGTTGAGTCACGAATATGCGCGACGAACGCGTGCGATGTGACTAAAGGGTAATGGATACTTTCGTAGGTAACAAGGCAGCTGTTTGCAACGCGTTTTACAATCTAGATTTTCGATACTCCTTGTTTTGCACAATGTTCTTCGTATTTTCGTATCGAAACATTAATCTACTCTACAGCTTGCAGATAAATAGTATATGAATTTTAAAAACTTTCTAAATATTCTTATACTCTGATATACTTCGATATACTGATATCTTTTTGGCATCGTTTACAGAAACGCTGTAGAGATATTTGGCCTTTTCGTATCACCAACCAGTGTGCTTGCACTCCTTGGCGCGAATTCGAGGTACTGTTTCGGGTCTTGGTAGAGTTTTATCATATACGGCATTCTAAACGTACTCCCACTCGCTACATCCTTGCAAGGTAGTCCCCTACGCCACCCAGTTGCCAATCCCAAACCTGAAAACGTAGTGCGTTCACGTACCAGCGATAGATTACGTCCATAGACATGGCGACGGATATTGCTGCGAGTGGAAGAAAAAGAATCATGTGCTTGAGCTGAATTCGAAATGCCGTTCCTAAATTGCTTTATAGCAAATGCGGTGGCTACTGTGGAATTCTAAATCGTACGCCTCAACGTGTAAAACATTAAAATTTGGATACATGATGATATGTAAAACAGGAGTTCCATAGTCTACCGAATATAAGTAACGTCGATTAACAGCACGAGCCCCCCCCCCCCTCCTCCTCACCAGTCTCTTAACATAAGATATTTTTATCCTAGACATTCACCGATCCCAAGCCATGTTAAAGTAGAAAAAGGCTTTGGAAGCTAGAAAGCCTAGAGAATATTATGGCTTAACAATGTAGTTATTTCTACGTTACTTGAATCGGCTATGGATATTGGGTTATTAAAGCAATATGTATATTGAATATGTGCCATTAGAATACAGGTGTATGGTTAAGAATAAAAAATCCGCGGAGCCTTAGGAAATTTCTCTCAAATAAATGTTAAGACGAAATAAAGAATTAGCACTATAATTATATTTATCAAACGCACCAATGAAGTTATTGTTAAACCGATTATATTATTATCAGTTACCGTAATTTATATTTTAATTTAATGGATTTACGTACTTAATTACCTCTTTATTTACGAGACGATGCAATTTCTATGCCACTGTACGACATCGCACTCTTGGCTGTCACTCGGATTAAATATGTAAGAGGAATTCGAAATTATTCTCGATTCTCCGACAGAGTAATGCAATCAGAAGCACATTGTGTCATCGCAGTCCATACAAATCACTTGACTAACATATCGAATCATTCGTTCAGCAGGTTCATCGTTCGTTGGTAGCTCGAAAATTTCGTCCACAAAAGAATACCATTGGAGCAGTTTCAAAATTTAATTTCCCATATTACGGTCTACTTCTATTACCACCGGCGCGCAAATATAAAAATAGAACAATATTGGAAAGCAAAAAAATAAATGAAACCGGTCTACCGCCATTATCAAAGATGGTACAAAAGCCCCCCGGTAAGATAAATTCTTAACATCGAGTTCCGCGGATTCCTCGATCGTCTCCGCGACACTGTCTTCCCAATAAAATCAAGGAAAAAATCAGGTTCAGGTCCCACGTTTTAATAAGCCTTTTCCGCTCTCCACGCCTTACGTGGCCATGGCTTGGCCGCTTATTTTAGGATCGGCCTGTATACCTCGAAGTAATTTTCTGGCGGGCCCAAGAGCCGCGACTCGCATCCTCAGGCGCACACCGCCGGATAATCACGGATGCCTATTTGAAATTATGATCCGGCCAATGTAAACAGACCATCGCGATAACATCCAGCCGCTGAAGTTTTAATTTCATCTAATCGCTATTTACTACGCCATTGTCGGCCCCGGTAAGTGCCCATATAAAAGATAGTCACGGGGATTATTTGCGGCTAACATTATCATGGCGACGACAGGTGTAGTTGGCCGTATACATGTCCTTCTCGCATGCACGCCCGACATAAATGAATAGGGTACGATTCAGCACGTGCTGTGCCGGTAGCGTGATTAACGTAAATGACCCAAACGTTGACCTTGACTTTCCTTGGCACACTTCGGCCACGTCTCCTACCCGTACCTCCCGCAATGGCGAGCGATGCGACGCCATTGGAAGAGGCACCTTTGGTGCATCGGCCTGTGAAAACTCCGGCGAACCGCCGGTTCTTTGCTCTTCGACCAGGAATAATCCTAGAGCATCTCTATCGACGGCACGTCGTTATAGATTATCCTTGCAACTCGAATGCCTTTTGGATAAACGACGCCGATTGGTTTAGCCAGATCTTAATTTGCATCCGCATTGGTTAATGGAGCATGAAGTAGACTATGTGGGAAATATCTTGATTAAGTATATCAAAGGAAATGAAACGCTTGTGAAAAGCTTATCGCATTAACGTGGTGCGAGGATAGCTGTTGAAATCCAATCTCTGATGGAGAATAACCGTGGATAATCATGGCTCGTATTTAGATGGTGGAACAGAAGGCAAAATGGACGTACGGAAGAAAAACCGTTGGATGGATTCGAAGGAGAAGAATGTAATGGTGTGCTTGAAAATTGCTCGCATCCTTACAGATACGCGATGCGTGCGACATACGTCATTCATCCTTCTCTTCCCTGCCTACAACTAAGGCCCATCTTTGAGTTCGACAAGCTTGAAGCTTAACTTCCCAGAGTGCAGCCTCAAATATCCTCTGGTATCAAACCTAATTCTGCAGAACGCTTTCACCGCTATCGATTCATCGCCTCTTCTATTCTAAAACCAAGAGCCTGCCTCGATGAATAAACGGATAAAACCAAGATGCTCAGAGCACAGATCGAAATGTTAGCCGGTGTAAGTCGCTGTTCCGCGTAGGGGTTGAGCCGGATTTAAAATAAGAGTCCAGCCGGAGTCCCCTTATTCTAGTACACCTCGTGAATGCGACCAGTCGTTGCTCACGGAGGCATGGCCACCATATGTGTGCCTCTCGTTTTCGGTCTCAGAAATAAATTCGTTGCCGCGAACGTTCCTTCCCGGTTCTCCTAACGGTTCGAAGCCCTCCAGAGGACGAGCCTGACCCTCGATAAGCCCCCAAAATCGCGCATCGATCCGTCGGCTTCTCGTGGAGAAAGGTCGGCGCTCACTGGCCGCGCGCGCGATTATCCGGTTCTATTTTTTCTTCTCCTTCTAATTCATTTTCGGCACCGACCGCTAAGGTCATTTGGTCTAGGACCTACTGTTCAAGGTGGCTTCCGAACCAGCAGAGCCTGCGGTATATATATAACATGCAAAAACCAGTGATGATGGGCAGGATTCGAATTCAGGATTCCTGCGTGGAAGTCCGAGTCTCTATCCTACTACACCACCCTAGCTCAGGTTCTTTCTCTTTCTTTCTTTTAATTCATTGTCTGCACCAACTGCTAAAGTCATTTCGCCTAGGAGCTACTCTTCAAGGTGTATTTCGAACCACCAGAACTACGATATATATATAGAAAAACCAGAGGCGATAGGCGGGATTCTTATTTAGTATTCCTGCGTGGTAACTCTGGTCCTTTTTTTTTCAATTCATTTTCCAGACCAACCGCTAAAGTCATTGCGCCTAGGAGCTACTCTTCAAGGTAGGTTCCGAACCACCAGAGCTACGATATACGCATCGCACGGAAAGACCAGAGGTGACGAGCCTCGAATTGAGGATTCCTGCGTGGAAGTCCGAGCTTCTATCCGCCACACCACCGTAGCTCTCTGGCCCCGGTTCGTTTCCCGCGGTTCAAAGTACGCGCGCATCCGTCGATGACCTTTGCAATGTCACAAACTCATTTCACACCCGAGGGAAGGCCTCGACGGGAGGGAGAACGTCGAAAGGAATGCGTTACCTCCGTGTGGGTGGGGCGAGGACGATAAAAAGTATACTCACCACATACGACCCGCTCGAAGGGGCTCATCCAATCTGGAAAATAAAAATATCGTTAGGGCAACAGTCCGGCTGGCGCGCATGAGTTAACTGCGCTCGCAGTTTCGATCGCCGTGAAATGCATTCGAGATAAACGAGGGAGTGCGTGCGCGAGGATGCGGTATCGATAGCCGAGGACGTGGAATTGGAAAGTGGGAAATTTGCAAGCGCAGGCCATGCGAGAGCTGTGAATACTTGCGGAAGAGATGAAAAGCGGGATTGGCTACGTTGCGGAGTAGTCGATCGCTATCGATACCCGCCGGTATTAGCCTTCCATAATTGATGCTGACTTTGGAGCAATGTTTCGCTCACTTGCGATACCTAAGTCCCGGCCATTGCTCCATTCTAGATACATACATTACCATTATTGGATCTCGGATATTATTATAAACGAACAGGCCACTTGTCGATGGTCAATTGATTATATTCGAGTCGCTTCTTTCGTTTTATGGACATGAGATTACGTAAACAGGGTTAGAGCGTCGAAATGTAAGGGAAAGGTAGAGAAGTCGATCGAAATGGAGGTCCACCCGTATTTGTTCACTGTCATTTGTGTTTCGTCGTCCTGGGGCAAGATAAGGTGGCAAGTCGATGGATCTGAAAAGCGTCTGAGGATTTTTCGAGTACGTCTGATTAAGGTCAGACCTGAAACTTGAACGGGGTGAATTTTCGTGGCGGCTCGAGAGATTACGTTACGTCCGCCGACCAATCGCGCCCGTCTCATCCCCAGGCCATAAAGTTATTCTTACACAGTCGTAAAGTAGATAAGAAGTTTATTGAATCATGAATAGACGCTTTCGCGAACATTGGCCGATAAGACGTTGCGATAACGAAAAAGTAGCTGCCGGGGCGACGGTTATTAATTAGGAGCGTTATGTTATGAAATCCTTATGCGCCGCATAAAAATACGTGCCAATAAGCGACGAACAGCGCGGACCGCCGGAATTGTTCTGAACTATGGTAAATTACACGGTACCTTCTCGCTTCGAGTAAACTATTTGGCGCATAATCTAGCCTTACTTTGAATCTGGAAACTTTTACGGGACTTTGGGGAAGTTGGAAAGTATTTGGCAACAGCATCGGGGTGTACCGAAAAGACAAGAAAGCTCAAAGTTAATCACGGTAAGAGCTTGGGATTGTGCAAGTTTAAAAGGATCCTGGAACGAGCGAATACGATCGAGCACGATGATTTATACATAATTGTATATTAAGTATACGATGAGTCGTTCTTTAAACGTACAAATCGATTTCTTTTTTACTAAAAATGAGTAATCTTCGTCTGTGCGCGTTAAATAATGCTGGAGCACGATAATAACGATATAAGCTAGGGACACCTATAAATTGAATCAGGATTTAATCATTTTTCAAACAAACCTCTCATACATGCTAATATAAAACTCACACGTGTAGCGGGAAATGTAAATACATAAGCAAATAAATGAAAACTAGGCAATAACACACAATTTCATAGCATGGTAACAAAACAAGATATTTAAGATCATATTTCTTTACATTCTACATTAATTATATCGTGTACGGATGATATAGATGAATCGTCTTAATTCGCAAATTTGTAAATCGTCGATGCCATTTTGCAAGAATTAAGGGGCCTTTGAGGATTATTTATGTATTTATCGGAACGAAGATAAGTCAGAGAATCGATGATGATCCAAGAATCGAGGTAGCGTAAGCGCAGAGTCACGATTTACGCATGAACGCGGTTAAGCAGCGGCCGGCGCGTATACTCGTGACAAAATCGCGGAAAGTTAACAGGTTAATACGCCGCTCGGACGTTATTACAAGCTGTTGATAGCGAAACGGTCTTTGGAAAATAATTTGCATACAGGATGATTGCGGCTTAATGGCAATATATTCCGCGCACCCGCGCCAGGAGCGCATTACTTTCGTTTCACCTGTGCGTTGCCCGCATCCACGAGGGCCTGAGAAAATTTTGCTGTTTACGGTACGCCATTATGTAACTCAACGTAAGAGTCAAAAGATGGGCTTTTATCGGCCGATAACCGGTGTAACGCAGCGCAAAAGGGACGCGAAATAAAGAATAGCATTTGTATGCGAACGAAAGAATTGATGTGCGCGTAATGCGACCGCAATGAGCGTCGTTTGATCCTCGGAGAAAACGAGTTAAGCCGTCGTTGGAAAATACTTTAACTTCGAGCAGAAGATTGCAATTAGCGGCAAACGTTCGGAAATTAAGTTTGCCAAAGACGCGGGAATATATGATTATTATTTTTCTCTTCGCTTCGATTTCCACGGTTTTTGGTCACATAGTTTATTTATTCTTCCAAGCGTCGCCGCCGGTTTACTCGCACTTCCCAATGCGCTGCGTGCTCTTTACAGCGATTCAAAGAGTAATCGATTAACTACAGACGGTTAAGGATTATCCAGAATTTTTATCCACGGTATTTGTTTGGTGAAGTTACTTAACACTCTACTTACGCGAGCTGAGGTAAATAACATTTGCAAGGAATCTTGGGAATAGAAGAGTCTGAAGATTAATACTCGAGAAAGCTTGGTCAGTTCAATACAAATTACGCACTGAGTTTCCATTAATGTGCGGAATAAACAATCGTGGAAGGAGTCCAAAGCGTCGAAGAAAATACGTTATACAAACAAGCTCGAGTTTCGGGTGTGGATGCACAACACGCCCCTCTTCTGTGTCGCGCATTCTATCCCACGCAGATTCTCCTTTCCTTGCATCGAATGAAGTATGGCGCGTAGCTTCGACTTGCCGTTAATCGCGCGAATTCTGCCAGCAGCGTGCCGCATTTAAAATGATTATTCACTCGGTTTTACGCGCAGCGATACTTTCGAAATGACGCGACGGGAAAATAGTTGCATTCCCAGGAATTATCGTTGTCGCTTATCACCGCGCACGAAGCAATGGTCGGCGACGATATGACAGGCTTCGTAACGGTATCCGTCCTCGCGGAGGCGCCTAACCTGCGAAACGATAATGTACAACCGCAAGAAATGTCGCGCACAATCTGACAATAAAGCAAAATATCTGTTTAAAATTCGCGCGCATTATGGACTCTTGGTTATTCGTCGTTTCGATCGCAAGAAGTGTCGCGTAGGATCTGACAATAAAGCAAAATGTCTGTTTAAAATTGGCGCGTATGGATGGACTCTTGGATATTCGTGGTTTCGATCGCTTCACTGGCCTCTTTGCGATATCGACAGGAACTCACGATGTTTGCTTTCCTTAAAGTACACTCCAGGCTGGTTCTACAGACTTTACCGAGGAAGCCATCGCGGTTTTGTACACAGAGTTGAAGAATGCAGACACCTTACTCGTTATGTTATTCAGCGATTATTGTTTATAGAATTATTTTAATTATTTTGATTACTCGCGATGTAGAAGTTATTTCCTAATTTTGAGCTTCAGTGCGTATTCATCGTTTACGACGCGTTCCGTATTTTTGATTATCTTGGTTTGTCACGTACCGCGAAAGTATTTGACATATCTGTCAAGGACGTTGTTTATACTTTGTATGAAAATTATTCCAACTTCCTGCACTTTTACTTACTTAAAGCAAGATAAGTATGGTAACGAGTAAGAACGGCTTTTTCGATGAAAGTTTTTCGACCATTGCAGTCTTGCGTTGTGCTGAAAAGCACTAAAAGGTGAATGAACCTATATATAAGAATTATCTTGTTAATAGTCGATGCTCAAAGTTATACCAACAATCGTGCAATCGTATAACGCAGATCCGACGGTGCTCCGTATTCCTTCCAAAATGAATATTCGAGAATATTTCCAAAACTCCAATCGCCTTCCCGTTCCTCGTAATTGTCAATGCAACAAAGCTCGTTAAATTATTCAAAAGACCACTATCGAATACACCACTCGTATAGCTCGAACATTTAAAAGCACGGACACGAACCAAGGAGCCCTCAAACCGTAAATAGGTTAGGTTTAAAAAACGAAATCTCGAAAGGCCCCCGCTCGATAAACGCGCCAAACATACCAATCGCTTCGACATCATCGAATTTTCACCAAAGCATAATAGCAAGGAAGAGTACAAACGATTTACTCTCGGCGCTAAGTCATCCTCTCGTCGATAACATAAATCCCTCCATCCGCCGCCTCTCTGCTTCGAAGCAACTCCGACATGGCTACATACGACCTAGAGAAAAATTCACACTTGCGCCACTATACGGCCAGACTATACTATACGACTAGAGAAAAATTCTCCTTTGCCGCATCACGGCCATGACGAATGGCGTCGTTTCTGGATTTTCAAGGCCCTCCAAACTTTCGACGCTTTCAAGTCTGTAATCGTTCTCGAGACATACACCAGGCGACTCCTCGCGCTCGAACTGTCCGAGTCTTCGCGAGGAAGTGCATTCAAAGTACGACCCGAGGAGCCCCGCCAGGGGTTGCCTATCCCTAGTTTGAACGCTGGTCCGAGTTATTCGCGTTAACAACGGACCTGTGGTGGAGTGGGGGGTGGAGGGGAGGGGAGGAGGGGTGCAAGAAAGCGTTGGACCGTTTTAAAAATAACCGGACGATTTTCACGAGCGTCGGACGGGCCGAAGGAAGAAACTGCCTGTCCCCCAGCTCGTTCGCGGCGAGTACACGCGGTAAACGCCGTCGGTTACTTTGTCCGCGCTAATACGCCCGCGGGCAAAAGCTGGTACGCGCTATGCATTATGCAGAAACCGAAGAAAACCGGGGGTTTCGGTGGGAGGGGCAGCTGGGATCACGATATGCCCAATACAAGCTCGGTGTTATTGTTGAAGGGGCAATAATGTTCGCGTCAATCGACGGAATGGGGAATTATAAGATCGAGTCCCGGTCCAGTTACTCAAGTGTCTAATTTTTGCATACCTCTTATCTTAATGTAACTTAATTTTCCAGCTTGGATTATTATATTTCTGTTTGCATTCATTTCTAAATTTTAAGTAACCTCGATTATCGAGCCGCGCACCGAGTGACTAAAAATGATTGACTTTCTCACGCGCATTGTCGTTCTGATGGCTGGAAATTGACTCTGTCGTGGCTGGATGGAGGAGTTATTAAGTGTGAAAAGTGATCGCCCGCTAAGATCATGTTCACCAGTTGTCTTAAATACAAAGTGTAGACAAGGAGATTAAGAGTGCCTGATGTATACATTAAAATGATGAAACGGGTACGAGGGCCACGTCGATTTTCTCTTTCTTTTTTCTTTTTATGGAAACAGCGAGATTGATCAGGCAACGAGCGTTATTTGGGGATGAAAGTACAGGAATTCTGCGAAGCTGGTGCGATGCAAATGAAAGCCACGGATATATGGCATTGCTAGGCCTGTAGATAATCTCTAGCAAGATGTGCAGTAAGCACGGTGCTTCTGACTTGTTATCAACGATGTGCGGGGAGATATGGGGGATTGCGAACGCGATCGAGCGTGGTTAGTCCACGGTTCCTAAGCGAGGGCTGACGGAGTCGTATCTATTGAAGGGATGTCTAATAAACAATGATATAATAGCTTGTCTGAGGAAATGGAGGTGGGTATGTAGAGGAGTCGCTAAGATTGCTGTGCCGATTTTGACTAAATATCAACGATTACGCACGTTGAACGATATATTCTATTTATGTATGATTATTGAACAATAAGTCAATCAAGTAGGAAATATAAAAAAATCCTATTGGAATGATATTCGATAAGTAAAATAAAAGAGGAGCGGACTAACAGAAGAATATTTTGATCCATCGCTTTGGATGTAATAAATTGAGCCACAATTTCCAAAGAATTCGTACTACCTCGAAATAAATAGTTGTGAGTTATTTCGTTTTACTTACAGGGAGAGTCGTTTGATTTAAAAGCTCCTGATATACCGACTGTAATCTGTGTCGTATATAGTGCCACTCAAACGACTGATCTCAGCAACAAGAATAGATATCAGCACCGATACCGTAGGTCAGTTTCAATGAGAGTTTCCGGCCTCAGAATTCCCAGTACTAGAAGATTCTATCACGGTTTATAAAGCACATTGCGCATCGCGATTGTTATACATATTTGTACATCAATAAAGAATAAACGTTGCAATAGAAGAACACTGAAATCTATGCAACTTTCAAATAAATGTTTTGGTTAAATTCATAAAGTAGCGTAGATCGGGAAGTTAGATTGATCTAACTTTATTCGAGGTAATTCGTGTAACATTTATACCATTTTCTTTTTTTATAAAAGGTATGAACCTAAGCGGGAGATGAATTTTACGTGATAGGGATACAATGATCGAGGAAATGCAATGTTTCTTAAATGATAAACATGCACAACAATACATTTAGCGAGATAAACGTTACCGATGTCTTCATAAATCGTGCAACATCATAAAATGCATCTTAGATATTTATCCTAAAGCATCTCGAAGACAGGTCAGAATATGTTAAGATAGAAAGCTGATTTCTCCCAATTTTAATAATTTTAAGAAACACGCGAATGAATCAGTCTTCAGCACTTCTGTACATTACTGTGAAAACTGTGATTAAAGATTTATAATTTAAGCACCAGTTTTATTTAAAATATATCACAGTCATTAACAGCCACCATGGCGTTATGAATTTTGTTATTACAATAAATATATAATGAAACGATTACTTGAACAATAAATACTGAAGAAAATAAATAATCATATATTCAATTACCAATCATCGTTCAATAAATGCAAAGGACGGCCCTTTTTCAAGGATGGAAAGTGACAAAAAATGTTGAAAGTGTTGGAATAATTAGAAAATGTGAATATGGTACAAATATGATGTGAACCCAAAATAATCTTTAATCGTTATTTTTATGGCAAAATGATAATCCCTTTACGCAACGGCTATGACGATTTTTTTACAATTTTTGAATGACTGCATTATCCAAGCAATTGTATCTTCGAGATGCACAAGCGTTTTTTCCTATAGGAAGAAACGTTGCGATTCACTCATTAAACTTATTATATGTTCTACTTTAAATGCGTAGAATGTCAGCCAAAGTCGCATCAGCTTCGCCAATCTTGCATAAAAAGAAAACATTCAGATCAACGCTCGATTATCGCTTTTTTCAGGCAAAACATGCTAACATATCACGAGTATTACGAAACCAAGTAATACAGTTTTTCTACAGAAAAAGCACTTAAAATTACCAAAAATTCGTCGATCATGCCCATCGCACGACGAGCGTAGAAATCACCAAAAGCGGCCATGTCACCGATAAAACCGTACAATATAAAACTATAACAACATACGCTCCATTTTCAACCGATTTTTTTCCAAACCAATTAAATAGTAACCGAAAAACTTGTCCACGTCTCCAGTCATAGCAATCTCCAAGCGAGTGCGCACCCCGATCAAAAAAACCCTGAATATCATTCAAATTTACAAAGAAACCGCAATCCTTCCACGAAACAAAAACCCAGGCAACCATAGCCACTGCAACATCCATGCGACTACACCAGCAAAACATACCCTTCATCGACAAAAACAAAAGAAGCCTCCCTCAATCCCTTCACCGCTCCAATCAACCAAAGCCTAAAACAACACCCCCCTCATCAAACCCACCCTCATCTCAACAATGACACACCCAGCATCCATACCTTCAAAACAAACAAGAGCGATACAAGCAACGACCAACCAACCATAAAACTCAACTCCCGCCGGATAAATCCTACGCTCTCGATTCCACGCAAGCCGACATTCAGCCGCGATGGCACTTCGAAGAGCGGCAAAAGGGTTAAATCGGGATAAGAACCGAGGAGACTCACCGGTGATCGACATCCATGGGTACCGAGGTATGTCCGAGATCCCAGGTTGGCCGGTGGCCGGCTGCTGGCAGGACGTGAGGGGGTCGACGACGGCCGATGCGGCCGCTGCCTGATGATAGAACTGCGCCGCGGCGGCCATGGAGGCCGAGGCCGCCGAGACGGCCGAGGATGCGGAGGCCGAGGAGACGAGGCTGCCAGGAGTGGCCCCGTTCTGATGGTGGTGGCCCAGGGTGTAGTTGACCATCGGGTCGGCGGAGGTGGGCGCCACGTTGCCGGTGAGGCTCGCCGTGTAGCGGCAGGACTTGTCGCCGGCGTTGGCCGCGTCGACGGCCGCCGCCGCTGCCAGGGCGGCGCTCGAGGCCGCTGAGGAGCCGAAGCCGGGCACCATGCTGGACGTGGCGCCAAAGGCAGCGGCCGCGACGGCCTGCTGCTGCTGGTGATGATGGTGTGCCGCCGCGGCGGACACGTAGGGGTACATGCTGGACGTGGTGCGCGCCGCCGGGGACGTTGAGGCCGAACTTCCCGAGTGCTGGGGACTCGAGCCCGTTGGGCTTGGCGAGCTGTGCTGCTGGGCGTAGTTGACCGCCGCGGCCGCTACTGCAGCCGCGGATAAATTGGATTCTAGGCTTGCGGTGACCGGGCTCGTGGTGCACGCTTGGATCGTGCCTGGGTTCGCGCTCGAGAACAATTGCTGATGATGGAACTGCTGGTGGTACTTAGGTAACATACTATCGATTATGAATTTCGAACTCATATCGCCTGCCGGTGCCGGTTTCGACCCGATGCCGAAGACACGCCCGGATACCGGGTCGAGTGCCTCAACACCGTGCCGGCGGGTCCGTCAGCTGCCGCCTCATCGCGCACTTCCTTCCATGGGTCACCTCCGATGTCACTGTCGCGGCTCGCAGGGATAACGGGGAACGGCTCGCGCACTCTTTTTCCACCCGGGGGATCCTCGGTCCTCCGGCGGGGCCCTTTCCTCGGCTAGCCTTCTCCTCGGTTTTCCGCCACGCCGACCAACGGGCACTCCGATCGGCACTTACGCAATTTCGCACATTATCACAAGGAACGAGGTGGTACGCGCGACGGATCGGCGTGTAACCGTCCGTTAAGGACGGCCGAAGCGCGATGGTCGAGAGGAGCCGACGGCTAGGACACGAGGTGGCTTCCAGGTCGTTTGTCTTCTTCCATGGCGGATCACGATCGGTCCATCCGCGGCGCTCCGCGTCCAAATTTGGATCCCGGCACGGGCTTACGGCTCCTTTATGGTAATTACGATACCTTCCGCGCGGTGACAACGAACGACAATAAAAGCTGGCGGGTCTCTCGTCGAGGTCGGGCCCACCCCAGCTGATCCTACCCTGGTCCCAGCGAGGAAATTGGGCTGCGAACGGGACGACGGCACGAGGAGAGAGAAGAGAAGAGCGTGGCCCCTGTCAGGTGTTAGAAGCCGTTTCTTGCGTACTTCTCGGATAGTCGACGAATCCTTTATGGGCCATGCATGAAGGTACTATAGCCCCCTATCCCGAACGCCGCGTACTACAACCCACGGCCAGCTAAATGTAACCCCTTACAATAATGGCGCCGCTTGTCTCTCCGTTCTGTTCGCCCCCTCTCCTCTACGAGCCTGGAGCGCGCTGGGGCACCAGCTGGTAAACAGAGCCGACCAATCGCGTCGGTGCCTTATCCAAGGTGGACCAATCCCGGCCTCGCTAGGCGCGCCAAGATGAATGGGTCTCTCTCTCCGCTGGCTCGCCTCTCTCTGATCTTCGCTCCTGGCTATACCTCGTGCTCTCTCGCTTCCTTTGGGAAGCGAGTACCTCTCCTACGCTCGCACGCTTATACCTCGCGTACTCCGTCCATCCGACGGTCCGCACGTACCCGGTGCAGTCGTGCTCTCGCCACGTTGCCTTATACCGTGCAGCCCTGCCGGAGTCTCGCACCTAGCCCTCTCCTCTCTTCCCTCCGCGGCCGAAGGATCCTCTCTCGCTTATCCTCCCTCCCTCCCTCCCTCCCTCCCTCCCTTCCTTCCTTCCTCGCCCGGCTTCCCTTCTCGCGTCTTCTCGCGTCTTCTGCCCTCGCCGACTGACGCCTTTCCTGCCTAAAGCATCCCACGTCCCGGATCCTGGCCTCCTTCGGCACGATCTCAGCCGCGACTCGAGCTTCCGACGGCACACAGAGTTTTCCCGCTCATTCCGCGGGAGCCCCTTCGAATTCCTCCTCACTCCTGCCGACTATCGGGGATCCGAGGCGGAGGGGAAGAATCGAGCCTGGCCGTCATCTGGCGGGCACTCGAGACGAGAGAGGCGGCCTTTACTCGAGCCTACGGTGTCCCCTTTCCGCGCGAGAGCTCGGAGGGAGAGGGAGAGAGAGAGGGCCTGGGAGAGAAAGGCGAGGCGTCTGCGAGGATATCGTGCACGAGGAAGTCCCGGTGATACCGAGGTTCGCGTTATACTCCCTCGCCGGCGGTTTTGTCATGATCCTACCTCGACGATCGAGGGAGCTGCCTTCTTCTCTTCGCCGCTCGAAGCCTCGTCGGAGGGAACCCGCGAGTTGGAAACTACTGAAGCCCTCGCGGTCAGGATAGCCGTGGCATTTCTACGGGAGAGTGGTGGCACGAGGACGGGGAAAGAAGTGAGTTGCACCGGCAGAGGGGAGCCTAGGTGAGGCTGAGGAAAGCCGGGAGGGGTTGCGCCGAGAGAGTATCTCGCGGGCAAGGGTGGAAAGGCTGCGGGGGCGGGAAACTCCTAACCTCGGCATCTCTTCCTTTCCCTTCTCTCTGTCCACCCTCTACGGCGGACGGCCTATTTTACACACTCCGTCTCGCATGCATGGTACCGCCATTTCGAGAGAAGGCCGATCATTAGCCATGCGGAAATGCACTCGTGCAGGAGATTCCATCCGCGGTTCGAGAGAGAGAGGGAGAGAGACTTTGCCCCCCAGGCTCGTCGGCTCGCCTTCCTCCACCATCGATGGTACACCTCCGTTCCAACTTCGTCGAATCTTTATACCTCCATGGTCGAAGTTACCCCTCGCTCCGTATCCCTCGTCTCCATCGGAGAATTAAAGAATCGTGACAAGGATATTCTTAAATACTCGCTTTATTTCGATATCTGTATCTATAAAGAAGCGGAAGTCGAGGACTTAAATGTATGACGGAACTAACCGAGGCTCGATCGCTAACAAATGTTCGTACTCGTTTTTGATTCCACGACAGTAATGCCGATACAGAATCCAAGGTTTACGCTACGAAATACTCACGGCCGGCGGGACGAGTCGGGCCTGAAACAAAGAATGAAAAACTTGTATTAGATCTTTGAAGATGATCATTGCCACAGCTAAATTACTCCTTGAATGATCATTACGCGAGAGCATTGTATTCGCGATAAATCTTGTCTTCAAGATCGTGTTAGGCTGTTAAGACGTTTCGCGTATCCAAGTATCTGAATGGCCAGCATGTCGTTGGATAGCCTTCACTCCTTGCATCGGGTATAAATAAGCGGAGGGGCATTCGAGGGTGTTCCCGTGGAACACGGCGAGGTTCAAAAACGATAAGAGAGGCGGGCAAGGCGTGACCCTCAGGTATCCAAAGACGGGGCGTACGATAGAGCATGGACGGTATGTACCTCGAAACTTAATCTATGGAGATGAATGTCCCACCCTTATGAGTATCCCTGCCCTGTTCGAACCGCCCGTTCTTTCAAGGCACCGCCTGCCGCACCAGCTCTGGCCTGGCTTTGAAATATAAGTCGAGAAATATTCACCGCCCTTTGTTATCCATAGGACGGTATCTAGATGAGGAAGAGCAGATAATGGCCTGAAATAATGGCGGTTACCCCTGACGGCATGTGGATACATTCTTTTGAATCGACGCACGAATATGCGAAAATAATTGTACGTCCACGCTCCTGGCTAATTGATACTTGGAATATTATATTGGCTGTGAAACAATGAGTATTTTATGTATGCTAGTGGAATATTTTATGCATTACTTGAATCATGATATTGGCTGTAAAACAATTATTTAATCGTGGGTACATTGTAGGATTAGTAGACAAAGAATATTTTAATATTCTATGGTAGACTCTGGTGGAAAATCGTAGTGATTGACTTTTTTATATTTGGGACTGTTTTGTTGCTTTTTCTTAAACGTGTGTTTATACGTGGTGTACTGGAGTGTATTATTTTTGTTTTCAGTTTTTTCTCTGAGACACATTGACATTTGGACGACGATTGCGTACCAGCGTATGGCGGTATGATTAATCCTTATCCGTTTGCTTTCTAGGTTGCGCAATAGTCTAATGACCTACTGAATTCTCAATTACACAATCGTCTAATGATTAGTACAGCGTTTTATTAAACGTAACTCTTGAATTTCTGCTAATCTTAAGCGTGAGAAATAAAATTCGTATTCTTCCTGCCTTTAATCATCTGCATCACTTCCACTTCTTCCACTTGAACATGCTTTTAAAACCAAAACTCAATCGCAATGCCTTCAATAATGAATTCTGCAATTTTTTACGCGAAACCATCAGAGTAAGGAAATTCCCTTAAAATTATATAACCGTCTGAGCAACAGTCTGGATTACCTCTCTATTGACTAATAGAAATACTGTTTAAAAATAAACTTACAAAACTAAGAACCTTCCAAAGCCTTACAGAAATTCCATCTTCAGTTTCTTTTATCCAGATATCGTTCCCATTCCAAACTTTACCATATAGCTACATAACAATTCGTTAACTTTAGTCTTAGACTCAAAGAAATAAAAATCAACTACACAAACGAAGGCTGTGTGGAATATATCGAGCCTAAGTTTCCACGTGGATGATACGTCGTTCAACTCTCCTTCATTACATCTGGATAAATTACCATTATAATTATTATTTATATATATATCCATAAACCCATCTTAAAATAGTAGGCTTTAGACCAATTGATTCGTACAGTCGGCGTTAAGAATGAAAAAAATGATGCCAATCGAGGTATGCATCAACTACAAGAGCCATCAACCGCACGAATATTCGAGGGTTCGGTGCTTATCGATGGCATCGTCCACGTCTGTCACAGCGAGGGGAAGCATCGAGAGATAGGAGAACCTGGAGAACGTCATCGGACGAGTGGAGGAACGACGAAGGCCCCGCTAGGCATTTCTCACTGCCTCGAAGTGCTCCAAGCGGGATCTCTCTGCTGGGTTCGAGAACCTTTCTTGGGGAAGAGAGAAATTGGGCGGTCGTCGCGAAATCCGCTGTGCGGCGGATAGAGGCAGGGAGACGCCCTAGCGATCTGAGAAGAGGCACCCAGCGCGCCATCTTCGAGGAGATAAAGACAATTCTCGGCATCTCCTTTCTCTGTACCGGCATCTTCTTCGCACGGTCATTGAGCCTAAAGTTTACTGGACCGTTTCCAATAAACACTGGATCAATTTTGGAAAGTTAAAAGTCCTGTCTTCTTTTTTTTTTACAGTTTTATAACATTTTCTCGAAGTTGCCAAAGTTGGCGTCTTTTCGATGCGCTGCGTGCAAAAGGTAATTTTTGGAGTACCTTTGAAATACGTGTTTCTCCATTAGATACAAAAATCATTTTTCTAAACATCTTTAACGCATTGGGTATTTTTGAGCCGCGCAAAAGAGTTTTGTTTTAAGCACACTAAAGTATATACTTCATCAAGTAAAGTTATCTTAACTCTTTCATGCATATCGTATTTATATATACATCCAGTGATATTAGTGGGTATATACTAAAAATTGTATTCTATTGATCGCCAATTTTTTTTTAAGTGTAAAAAAGAAATTGTATATTTAAAGAATAAAGAGCTGTTTATAAGTATTTTTTGTTCACTGGGTTTCCGTATGAAAATCATTCCTGTCCTTGCACAACCGCTACTTCTCAAATCTCGAAGTATTGCGCGTGCATACGTAATCCAGACGTCTGTCACAAAATCTCCCTAGATAGACGAACCGCGCTGTTTACGAGGCGTTATTAAACGAGGCCAGCGGAATCTCGATGATAGTAAAATAAAGGAGCGTTTTATCGATTGTAAAATAAAGAAATGCCTGCAATCGGGCCCGGCATTAACGTCCGGATTGCTTAGCTGATTATGCGCCAGCAGAACCCCCGTTGACCGAAAGTAACGTTATGCAGCCGCATCGATGAAGCCGTAACCGTATAAACCAAGAATAACCCTTGATCATTTCTTCCTGGTAGTGAAGGACTTATTGCGCTCGCACAGTACACTCCAGATATGCTTGCATATATTTCTACACCATTCGTTTACAGCATCCCGAAGTGATCGACACTCAGATCACTGAACTTATCGCATTCTGGGATGTCGGACAATTTTGATTGAATGGCGCAAGAATAGTGCAACTTTGATGCTGTTTTTTGGAATTCGTTTATCCAAGTCGGGAATTTCTGTTGATGTATTATACTTGTAAATGTACAAACGTAATTTTTAATGGTGAAACTGAAGGAGGTTTGGAGTAAGTGCGTTTTATTAACTGTGTGGAACTTACAGAATGTGTTTACTGTCCGTTTAGTGTCCGTGCGAGAATGCTGAAGTGCCAAGGAGTGCAGGAATTAACTAAATATTAGGAACAAGGTTTTCTCGTATTTGCCTGCTTTACCGACTCGGTTTGTCTAATGCGAAACGTGCCATTTACCTAGCGAGAAATTTGCAAGCTTACCCGATACCTTACCTACAATTATCGCCTAAATTTTGCAATTGGCTCTAAACTGTGTGATCAGACGCGAGTTATAAAAAGACGATATACCGGGATTATTAAAATTACGTATGTAGTAGCTGGAGATTACTGAATGTGTTATGTATTGGAGATTGCAAAGCATTTCAAAGAAAGTAAATAACGTTCTTATTGATAATGCAGCATAATAAAAAAAAAACATTTTTGACAATCGTTAACACTTTCTTTTTTTTTTAATCCGTACCATAAAAAAGAAATAATAAAAATTATTAACAAAGATATTAGTTATTAAATACAAATGTTTCTCTGTGTCTAATGATCTAAATTATATTATTAAATTATAATTATACAATAAAAAAAATGTTATTGCTATTCAACGATACAACATCGTAGAGAGAAGTAAAAAGATGTGGATAATTATCTTATATTTACTAAAAGAAATGTAATACATAATCGCGTCTCGATAGAAAAATTTGAAAAATAGAACCTATAGAAAAAGTCTTGGTAATTCTATTTAACATGCTTTACTGCAGTCCAGATTATCCGAAGTAGAATCAGCATCTCGCGGTGCATGTATTTACTTAAAATAACAGATATTAGGCGGCCTGTGTTTCAATTCAAAGACTTCTGTATAGTCTATACATCGACGGAAGGAAGATCAAGAGAGGAAAAATAAACAACTTTCTGGTGTCATGACATCATCTCGCGTAACGAAAACAAACGTGCGTATTCGTAACGTGAGTCTGCGAGGTTCGCCAATGAGCGAAGTAAGGTTCCTCGACTGCTGTCAGATTGTTCATTTCTCGTGTAGAAGTAACAATTATTTTATTACAATCACCGTGTGCATATTATATCTCATAATTCAAAAACCTTTTATTTGTATAAAACTCGATCGATTATACAAAAAAAACTCTTCGGTTAGTTTTAAAAACAAAATCTTAAAATTTAATTCTAAATCAAATTTATATTACCTACCGATTACTAAATAAATCTCCACCGCTCATTGAACAATAATATATATATTTTTGGTTACTAAAGAGCGAAACGCCGATCGGGATTCGAAAAAGCGTAAGCTCTAAATGGTAAAGGGAGATCGGACCTAAAATGCCGACGACGCAAAGATAAAGACCGATCCCAGAACGTTTCTTTTATCCGCTTCTGGTGGCTCGTCGAATCCCCCGTTGTGTGGATCTACGGAAGGTGCAAAGCTTCCCGAACTGTCAAAGTGTGCAGAAGTCGAAGGAGACCGTGGTCTTAACGAAAGTAAGGTAAGTTGTAACAGTGTTAACGGCTTTCCTTAATGAACGATTCTCATTATTTTACGAGGGTCATAATAACGCGTACATTGCGCGATTTAATTGTTGCTATTAACAGTATACATTATGTTTTTTATGTATTGCATCGTTTAAACGTTATCCATCTGTGGTTAATATATTTATTGAAATTGTATTAGAATATAAGACACTATATTATTGCATCCCGCGATATTACCTTTATAATACGTTTTAGTATTGGGTTCCTGTGTTCAATATACCTACTAGTTCATAAAATGTTTCTTATTAAAACAATGGGATAAACTGCTTGATTTAGATAAAACTAATGCACGTTATATATTGTAAATATTACTATAATTCTCTATTTAAGAGGTATTGATTCTGATGGAATATGTATCCATTTTTGCATATATATGCTTACCACGTATCCTGAGAGCTTATCTTGTCTAAAGCTGCATTCAGTATATCAATAGGTAACATGATACTATATATGGATACTATACAGCAATGTGATACAGAAAGAAAGTAAGAGGATGCTGTATTTATCGTTAAAGCAATACATAAACATTAAATACATCTCAAATAAAAAAAATATATAATCAACATCAGATTCATCTTTTCAAAATTACAGAGTCTATTTTATTTAAGAAAAACATTTTCTCGATCCTAGGTAATGCGTACAAGGTTCCAATGGACATTACGACCCTGGTTACGCATATATTATATTAAGCATACCATACTTTCCTTAGATAGTTTCCATACTCAGAATCATAACAAACCGTAAATATTGGCTCATAGACAAGGTATATTAAAACTGCGTAGGATATTATTACGAGATACCTTACCAATGCTCTGTGAAAGTAAGTGCGGTAAATCTGCGGTACGAGCTTCCAGCGGTTATAGATCAATCTACCCATGGTTTTATTCCTAGATTTCATAGGTATTCGCTCGAATTGCCGTAATAATTTCTCGTACGCTTTCCTAAGCATAAATCACGATATCGATACAGGCAATCCCCTAACATAAAATCATTCCTAATACAATCGATCTTTCACGACAATTGCCCTCAACACTAAACCTACCATTCACTTTCTGGACATGTTTATATATACCACGTGTAGCCTTTAATAAAAGGGCTATTAGAAAGAGATGTCGATAGATCGATAAAACAATTCACACTCTGCTGTAGGATCATAGAAAATCTCAAAAAATACCCCCTTACGAAATACAACAATTTTTCTAAAAAACGACTGATCAGTCGTTTCAACCGCTTCGATAGATTTAATGTTGAAGACGTCCAAATTTCATCGAGGAGAATAGACTATACAAAAATCGTACCATCGATCCACTTTTCCGATTCGATCGAAAACCAACTCGATTCTTCGCTTTTTTCCCTACCATCCGCGAAGTATAATTTGGAATAATAACTTCGGACATAAAGGCTCGATGTTCTATACGTCTGCCTCCTGCGACTCACATCCGATCGGCCAGGGAGCGCACTTTTTATTCGGGCATTTTGCGGCAGAACATGCCGCAATTACCTACGTAAGGCGCATTACCGTAGATTCTGTTCAGGAAAGTCCTGGCCCGGGAAGGCACCAGAAACGCCAAGGGGTTATTAAGTCGTTGTTAACGTTATTACGCACGTGAGTTTTTCTCGAAGCCGTAAACATTAAGCGTTCCCCTTCGGCCCGGATGTTTCGAGGCGTACTAATCGTTGGCGCAGCTTAATGAAGTCCATAACGGAAACCTTCGGGCCGCGATTCTCTTTTTCTGCTCCCTCTTCTTTTTCGCTGTCCGCCGCGGCGCATCTCGGATAATAAATAACGCATTTTACAGTAATTCTCGTTATCATAATGCTGCACTGATTAAGCCGCCAATGATCCCTTATTCTTCGCGGCTCGTCCCGACAAAACACGGCCGAAAGGATTTTCACGAGCTAACGGAAGTCGATTTTAATCGACGATAAGTAACATTGTAATGTACTCGTATGATGTAAATATTGCGGATCGCGCATTGAGATTCCAGGCAACATTTTCGTTGGGGTACATTGTATAGTTTATTATAGTGAGGATTATTTTATTATCGATAACGTACACTGAGAGGCAAGGATGTATTTAAGAACCCTTTAGTAATGTCTATAACAATAGAAATTATTATCGAATTATTTTACAAATTGTAGGTACTGTCCTCATGGTTATGTGTAATAAAAAGTGCAGGAATATCGGTTGCGTTAATAAGCGTGATATAAAGATACGAGGAGATATTGAGAAGAAACCATAAAATAATGTTTAAATATTTTTCTTATGTTTTTATGTTATTCGTGAGTCATTAATAATTTCTTATTTTCCTATACTCGTGTCGATAGAAATATATTGAAATTGGTACATTTATCATCGGTCTATGTATAGATGATCTATACGTAATTATGGATGGATGATGGAAGATAAACGTGGCCTTCGCTCGCATTGCGGTACTCTGCTGATTCAGAATGAACGAACGGTTTAGTGCTTCGGATGTTAATTCTAGAAAGCATAGCTTATAAATAGAGCTGGCGCCTGGAGTGAGACAGTGATTCATATCTTAACAGTTGCAACATAGTTTCGTAGAACCACCGACGTGCTAATCATACAAAGCGCGAAAATGTACGATTCTGCATTGGCTACGATATGGACACGTAACAAAGCTTCCGACACGTGCATGTAACTCTCTGTAAACCACGGTAATTGCTAAAGTAACGCGCGATAAACGCGTCGATCGATCGCGTGGCGAGGCAAGGGATACATTTAAAACCTAGTCTAAAAATAATCCTTATTAACTTATTTAATTTCATTTTTTTATTTCATATATTTTTTAACAATCGCTGAGATTTTGTCCATCACAATGAGACCAAACACGATATCATCCGCATTGATTTCATAAGGAAATAAACAAACTTCAAATAAGTCAGTGTAGACGTCATGACATCGTGCTCGATCTCATACGATCCGAAAAATCTCACCAATATATTAAAAAACATTTCAACATCATATACACCACCAAGACGTCAACCACTAAGTTTTCTATTCTCGCCAAAAGCGAACTATCGCATCAAATTTCACTTTCAAAAAAAAAAAAATATACAACCACCATCAAGAACAAATACTCCTTATAATATAACAGAAGAATAGTTCCTGCAGCGACTACTAATCATACATATCCCATAAAGCAAACTAACCCGAGCTATACTAAGAAATAGGCCAAAGCTTCCTTCATACTACAACTACCAAACCAGTCAGAATGACTGGTCGGTCCTTTCTTTAAAAAATCGTAGCACTTTATAACGATGCATTTTTTGAGACTTTCCATGATTTCCATGCAGTATTTAGATCATCCTCTTTTTCTATTCTATTACTCTCCTCTTTTTCTAAAGATACATATGCTGTTCTAAATATGCCCCGAAAGTGGCTGATAGCTCTAGTGTCAAAGCCTCTACTACCTGTACACCTTTACCTTAATCCACAAAGTGCAACTGGCTTACAATTCGACACAGCGCGAAATCCATGAAAGGCCGCGAGCCGCAAGGGGGTAATCGTTTAATAACCCGAGCGGCTGGCTGTCGAGCACGTGAGGACCGGCCGATTGTCTGACAGACGCGACGTCAGTGACGTAACGACGTGGCGGAAGGTCCGGAACGCGGGACAAGTGAGGGAGAGCGAGTGTGCGAGAGTGACGGCCGGGCCGCGAACAAGGCGGGCCACTTAACGACATTAGCCGGGAGGGAGGGAGATAGAAGAAAGGCAGGCCGGGCGGACTTGCGACTCGATGCGTTTTACTGCTGCTTTACGGCGGTTTATTGCGCCATCAAAACATAAAATGCCCGGGCGGGAAGCGTGCACACGCGTGGGTACACCCCCACTTTACTTTTACCGCCGACTGCCGGTTAAACCGGCCAACATTCCCGCGATTTCTTGCTCCAGAGAACGTTCCGGCCCGATCCTGCCGATCTCCTTTTCTTCCTACGTCGCCCCCGCCTTCGAGCGCCGATCCCTCCCCTTCGACCGGCGCGAGGCTTATCCTCATGGCGTCCGCGAGATTTTTCACGGTTTTTACTTATCCCTCTAGCCCCTGCATCGGTTCTTATGGCAATGGAGATAGGGAGTTGCGCGAGGGGACACTGGAATGATTTTCGCGGTTTCTTGGAGACTTGGAGCGTTTGCTTGGGGAGAGTTGTGTAATGAGAACTGGTTTGATGGGTGCTGATCGATGTTCTGAGACTTTTGGTAGTGAAGGTGTGAAGGGTGCATTGAGTCGATGATGTAGAATATAATTTGCGTTGTCTCGATTGATTTCGTGTCAACTTGTAGAAGCCGAAAGATCCTAAATTGTACTTTTACAACGTTTTCTAAAAGTACTCGAGTCAGTCTTTTCTTATACGTGGAATGTTGGTTTGGAGGGTTTTTGCAAAGATAAAGGTATGATTGTGAATATTGGTTTTTGTTAATCTGTGTGTTGTTTAATATGTACATTAAATATCCCTTGGGTGGTGCGATTTTGACAACTCTTATGTATATCGTTTTGAGTATCATAGTAATGACCATGACGAATGGACATTGTACTTGTATTATGTGGAATTTGAATGTGATGAAAAATTCCATGTCTCTAAATCTCTCACTTTATTTCAGCTGTCCTAAATGTTTTGAAATAAATAAACGAGCGCGTGCCATGCAATTGTTTTACACTCGCGTTGCTAGATCACACTTTTTCTCTTCGCGTATATTTATCTTTTTTTTTTGTTCGATACCTGGCTTTTTATATTTATACTCGCAATCAAATTTCCTTCTTCCCTTGTTAATTTTCCTTATACCTAGTTCTTCTGTCCTTCTAGAATCTCCACGGTTATCCCTAAAACATACTACAAACTCATATCCTCTATTATGCACCTTGATGTCATATCACAAAGAATTCATCGCGGAAAGCTGAAAACATCCGTTCAAAAACTTTCCAATACATACATCATGTACAAAAATGAGAAGTGATTCCTCTCGCAATAATTCTTCTATTAAAATATTCTGCATCCCACATCCAAAACGGTCCTGTCGCTTTATCGCCATTCGTTACACCTTTTCATCGATGCAACGCAATTTATCGAGTTCATAAACGCGCGTTTGAAATATCGCGCGAGATTAATGCTCAGCGCCAAAATGATCCTTACGCAGCTCCAGCCGTGTACTGGAGAACCGACGAACGCAACTAAGGCTCCATTAGCCGGTGCAAAATTCGAGCCGCCTTTTCTCCCCCCTTTTTCGAGCGAATAAATCCGCGACTTTGCACGCGCCGAGTTATGCCGGCGGTACCTCGTGCGTATATGTAGCCGTGCGAAAAAAATGTACCTAAAAATGGCGATCCTGGATGGTGCACGGGAATTACGTAGCGCGCCATTACGATATTTTTGCCCGGGGGAAGAAAAAGAGAAAGGCGGGCACATTCCGCCTCGGGGCATCCGTGTTTTAACTCTGATTCGTGCGATAACAAAAAACCGTGCTGTAAGGTATCGCGTGACATTCGGTGACTCGAAGGTCGGTTAATGGAAATTTATTGAATCGCGAAGTCCGTAAACTAGTGGCCCGCGACCAATAAATTCTCTTAATCGTTGCGTGCAAGACGGCGAAGAATTCGAGCCGCTTTGAGCGCTTCTTTTCTGCCGCTCACTTTTCTATATCCACAAAGATCGCCGATACCCGATATATATATATTTGCATATCATAACAATAATACCGCGATCGTGTATCCACCGCGTTGCGGTGCATTTAAATCCCACTTATATTTTACTAAGTACGGATTTATCGATTGGATATAGCTGTCCGTATATGTGGTGCATTAAAAGACCGAGACATATGTTGTATTTTATTCAAATCATTCACCGAGTTTCCATAATGAAGAATATGTTAAAAGTGCGTGTGCAGACGCACTATTGGTAGACAGCGGCCCTTGGAGAGTTGAGAGAAACAGAGGCGCCCTGCGAGGACCAAGTGTTACGCGTGTCAGCTTTCCACTATCTGCGACGAGGGAGGAGCATAAAGGGAGGTCGTTGGAGGAAGGCTGTACTTTTTCACTGAAAATCAATAATCTCTCCGGCAACAATCTCCCTTTACGATTTTTTGTCGCACCTAATTACGTTAAGCCATATTTCGGGCCATTGGGAGCGTCTGTTTATCTTTAACGAGACAGGAAGGAGGTATTTGCTTATAATAAATATCGAAGACACGGACGCATGATTGCCTTAGTATTGGCAACGTAAAATGCAACTCGGGAAATAGTTCTCGTGTTCATCGCTTGCTTGTCGTTTATTTCTTCTCATGGACACCGATATGTCGAGACAAGACGAAGAAAATTCGAAAGAAATAATAATTACTTAATTAAAAAATAAATGGTTACTTCCTAATGCCATATATATTTGTGCAATTAATATTCATCGACAGGTATTTTAAGCGACGAGTTGTAAGCTCGGAGCACTTCGTCGAAGAGCATAACCTACCATGGACAGAGTATGTGGATAATATTCTTTTTTGCCTTCGTTATTACGCGGATCAAAGGTGAGGATTGTAAAAATCTAGCGCTATGGTGGCGGCATCTGACGAGGGGTAAAGGAACGCCGGGGTTTCCTTGCTGCAAGCGTATTGCAAACCCCTCTGCAGAACCGACCGATCGGGCTGATTGGCAAACCCTCCCTTACCCCTATACCCCGTAGATTTCCCATGAATTTGGAGGATACCGTCAGAGATACATAGTTCCTCAAAATCACGCCAGAGCGAATGTGCAAAAACGGTGCACTCAAATTCTTGCAGAATCTGAGACCATTTTTACCCTTTCGATTGTCACTTGCCACTTGAAATACTCTGAATAAAATACCGGTACGTAACACTACCAAAAAGGCTAGACGATATTTAAATACACTGAAAGATTCTAAGTTTGTATATGGATATTCTGCTTAACTTGCATTTCCATGTTAACTATATATAGTAATTTTAGACTATAATCATGAATACACTATTTGAATACTCTAATAAATATGATGTATTATAATACACCCTTTGTATTCTCAAAACCCTTTTTGAATAACGTACAAAGACCAAGCAATTCGTATAACTCGATCACATTCGTATAAAAGGTAAAGGTGTGTAAAGAAATACATAAACTATTTTGAAAACAATAAAGATAATCAGTAACTATACAAAAATATTATCCTGAAAGAATAATAAATGTAAAGGTACGAACATTCTATAAAATATCTTATCTCACAAGAAGTTCATTTTTCGCACTATACATACATGCTAAATTATTGTGTAGTGCGCGTCTAATAATTTTGTATTCTAAAGATCAAGGTACTAAACTTGATCCACCATCTGTGTATATTCCTGATATGATGATCCGTGCCATAATCTCGGCGCTTTGCTATCCCCCTTAGTGCTTCTAGCGCTCTAATGCCGATATAGCATTATCATAAAATCTCGATCTACGTTACAGAAATAAAGAGCCGATTAAAGTTACGTATAGTTATACGCATGCGCATATAGTAATGCCATGCCATGTATACATTTTCGTATAATATACAGTTCAACTGGCGCCAGTAAACAATCGATTTTGAACAAAATGATATAAATAATCTAAACTAACGTTAAACATACGAAACTAACACTCATCATCTTTTCATCACTTTTGGATATCTTCGCACGATACGCTTACTATAATAATTTGCAACATATCTCAAGCAGGAAATTCAAAATTGAATGGAGTTAACGATCGATTAAAAGATTAATAGACAAAGAAATAGCATAATATTTAAATAATAAAGTATTCTTGTGGTAAACATATAGCTTTGACTTCTGCCACTTCTACCACCGAATTTTTCCATCCAAGTTATTCTATACACACTGTATAAACAAATACTAATTGCACTACCTAAACGAATAGTATTATACGATGTTAATGATCAATAACGAAAAATTGAAATAGTCGCTAAGAAAAGTAATAAGAAACACGGAAGGAGGAGAGTACTAAATGTGAAAAGTAATATGCCAGGAGATGCTCGAAGTTCGAGAGAACACGTGACATCTTTTCCTGTGGGGTCGAAGAGCTGAATGACGCGGCGCTACTCGCTCAACAATACAGGTCGTTCGCCGTCGAATGGCAGCCGACTAACGCATGCATAAAACTTTAACTGCTTAATAAAACTGTTACAAGCTACCGTCCCGCACAAAAAAAAAAAAAATCATTGCTCGAGGCGCGATCACCTTTCGCGGACGAAAAGCACGTTCTTCACCTGCGCGGAAACGCCGGTGCAATGCAGGAAATCATTTGCATTCTTATAAGCTTCTTTAAATCTGCGATGGATGGCCGTTCATCGATGGCAATTTGCGAGCAGAACGCGAATAGCGAAGTGGACCGATATTTACCTTACAGCCGATGTATATTTTTTTACGAAAGATTTGAATGAAAGTTGACATTAATATAACAGGTTAAAATATATATCTTATATTATAAAAGGTAAAAGTGGGTATTTGTAAAGTATTTATAAAGATTTGAACAACGTGCGATAATAGAAAATACTATATCTTTTTATCGCAGAATTATCTTCTCATAATCCTACTTTATTTAGAGTTTTTTTTTTCTGAGAAACAATGAAGAAGAATCTTATTGCGTTGCTTATATATATACATGTATGTATATCTTTTTCTGATTTCATCTACAGACGGCTAAAATTTCTAAACTCGGAGGATTTCGTTTAAATCGAATTATGGTATTGCACTCCTATTGCATATGCGAGGAGCACATCTCGAGGGAGCGTAGAAAACTTGAACAGCAGTTTCTTACCGAGAAAACACTCTGCTACAAGTTTGCGCTTTATCGTCTAAAATAAACAGTGTAAGACTTAACCTGAATTTAACCTTCTTTATTCGGGTCATGCATAATATTTCCGGATTTTCAAGTGGGCACGTTTAATTTGATTCTTGTTGGATTTATGTCACAGTATTAAAACGCAGTGGCGTGGAAAAGTATTCTCTGAGTTTCCCCGTTTAAAAAAAAAAGCGGTTCGAGTTGTTGAATAGAAGGCAGGTTCCTACATCAAATGGCCTTGCAAGTTTACTTTTTAATTACAGCATTCGTCTTACCAAGCATAGCAATTTTGTTTGTCTTATAACTTTACAGGTACATTTTTATCTAAAACGTTTGAGTACTACCATATTTTTTAATATTATCTGCGACTTTATTACCTCCTCGAAATTATCGTTTAAAGTTATTTTACTAACGATAAATCATGCTGTACTTAAGATTTCGTGGAGGTAGTCTAAATATGTCGCTATTACAATAATTAGGATACGAATACATCGGGTGACAGTAAAGATACAAAGTACGAGGACGGGTCAACGACTCGTAACCTCGTTATTAATATTTTCTATATGCAAGGAATAATACAATAAACTGATCTTCGCAAATTTAAGTGTCAGAAAACAACGTGTCTTTTAAAACAACCAATATATCGTAATATCATTAATTCGGAACTCATATTGAAACAATAGGCTCGACACCAGATCGCTGATTAAAAGTCCACGCGTATAAAAATAAAAAAAAGTTGTGAAAAAATATTTTACGTACCCTGCACGAGTTTTTAAGGCTTAAGGGTTCGTTCCTCAACACTGTACCGTGCCGGCCATAAAAAGTTTCAAGGGTGATCCGAAGTAAAGCTAAGGATCTCAGCTGAGCTGGAGGTGGAAGGGTTGCAGGTTTGGCCTTGAACGTTGCCCGAGGCTCGCTGACACTATTCTCGGCTGCGCGTACATACCGAGAACCGTGGAATACGGTCCTTCGAAGAATACACGAATCACAGCAACCAGGTGCATCACGTGTATTGTTCGTGAGTTGCAGAGGTTTTTGGTCCCCTGCAATGTTTTGACCACGTGTAGGTAGCTTCGCGTGAACCTTGCCAGACATGCGCAGAATGTCCTCAGAAATATGCTGAGCGGTTACGCTTCGCTGAATAGACTTACAATTATTAAATATAATTAGAAACGCACGCAAAATTTCTTACACATTTTTAATCCGTACTTTGAGAATCATATATTTTTATGTTGTTTAGAAATAACGAGAATGATCTTGCAGAAGTGATTGGCTGTTTGTTTCGAGCAGCGAATTGGATTACTTGACTAAACAGAACAGTCAATCAAAATGATTGATTAGTCGTTCCTTAGAAAAATCGCACAACTTTATGAAGGTTATTTTCGTAGAATTTACATGATTTCATTGCAGTACGTAGATCGCATACATTATATCGATCAATCAACTTTTTCGCCTTGTCGTTTTCTATTCCCAACACGTTCTATGCTGGACCGATGTTTGGTTACTTTCAAATTTACTTTTAGTTTTCTTTCAAACTACATGGTATGTATCTCCCACGCTCTTACAATTTTCTTCTAAGGTATGCCTAACGATCTTTACAATAGACAAAAAATATTTCTCTTTTCATCTTCCGCAGGTATACTCGCGATCAATCTTCCAGTCAGATTATCTACAATTTTCCTTGCAAGCCAAAAACTTAAACAGAAATCTCACAAATTATAAATCTTACCAATTATAAAAATTATAAAACACACTTTAGAAGCATATCATAATAGCACCGCGAGACACACCCCGCACGAACAAAAATCAAAAATAAATCCGAAAGTGACGAAAAACCCGGCACGCGTTAAAACAGCAGCGCCATAGTTTAAATAATCTTAGCGCTCGCGGGAAAAATCAGACGTGAAAAAAGGTGTCGGGTGGGTGAATTTCACTGGCGAGAAAGTGTCCCGCGATGGCTGAGCCCTGAAAATTGACGAGCGTCTTCGGTCTCGCCGGCGTGCGGCCCGTCGTAAAGCGGGGCAAAAATCGTGCGCGATGGAGGAAGAACGATGTCCTGTCCCGCGGAAAGAGAGCGTTGAATAAGCATTACCAGGCCGGAGCACGCATTCGGCGGGTCTTATCGCGATGTTAGAGCGACGGAGTTATGGTCGATCGATAAGGTTGAAAACCCCCGTTGGATTTACGATGTCGGTCGAAGGATGATCGGCCGCGATTGCACGGCCTTGTGTCGTAAACCGACGATGACGTAGCGGGGGCTGCTACGTTGCGTGCATACGCATACGCAGGCCGCGGATCCATCGCGAGAGAGCGTTGCGTATCGGGGAACAGGAGCTGGTAAACGGTACCTGGACACGTGTCGAATAATCCTTTGCTCGCGTCATTTTTTAATTCCTCCCCTAATTCGGGGGAAAGTTTCTGTTGGGATGTCAAATGTTTCTGTGTGGTTCCTTTGCTCGCGTCATTTTTTAATTCCTCCCCTAATTCCGGGGAAAGTTTCTGTTGGGATGTCAAATGTTTCTGTGCGGTACTTTTGTGTATTTCTGTTGAGATATCAAATGTTACTGTGTGGTTCCTTTGCTCGCGTAATTTTTTAATTCCTCCCCTAATTCCGGGGAAAGTTTCTGTTGGGATGTCAAATGTTTCTGTGCGGTACTTTTGTGCATTTCTGTTGAGATATCAAATGTTTCTATGTGGTTCCTTTGCTCGCGTAAGTTTTTAATTCCTCCCCTAATTCTGGAGAAAGTTTCTGTTGGGATGTCAACTGTTTCTGTGCGGTACTTTTGTGTATTTCTGTTGAGATATCAAATGTTTCTGTGTGGTTCCTTTGCTCGCGTAATTTTTTAATTCCTTCCGTAATTCTGGAGAAAGTTTCTGTTGGGATGTCAAATGTTTCTGTGCGGTACTTTTGTGCATTTCTGTTGGGATATCAAATGTTTCCGTGTGGTTCCTTTGTGTATGTATATTGATATTTGCAGGATGGATATTGGATGAAAGGTAGTTTTGCTGGGTTATCGTTTAACTATGGAGGATTGAACAGTGCAATCGATATATCGTGCACTTACGATGCTACTATCTTTTCGAAGGCGCTGTAAATATAATAATCTGTTCGCTAATGAGTGAGACAAGTTTTTCGATGAAAGAAGAAATACCTGCGAATCGTTATTTTGATGAAAACGTTATGATGCAATCCGAGAAACACTTGCAATCCTTGATCCTGCGGAATGTAAATTTAAATAGCAGCAAAACAACTATTACTTGTGTAAAAAAAAGTCTTCGAAAGACTTCACCGATATTACAAAAGTAAATCGTAATAAAAAAACTTTGAAAAAAATATTCGCAAGAACCTTACAACGTCGGCTCGCTTTTACAGCCCTCTTCATTCGCCGATTCTTGCCTCGAATGTGCATATGCGTTGCTATTTCCATCAATACGCGCATTTCTAGGGAAGTATAATGTTCGCACAAAAAAAAAAAAAATGGAGTATCGCATCGAGTTGGCGTACATGAGTGGAATGTTACTGCGTTTTAACGATCGCGAGAGCCGCGGCAAAAAAAAAAAAAACAGTGATACCCTCCTTGAATGGGAGCGGCATGAAAAATTTATTTCCTGATCGCATTGTCGCCTAAAAAGATGCTACGAAACGTGGGCGCCATTACGCTGAATCCGAGAATAAATATCCCCGCGGAAAGAATAAGTGTCTTCATCGAGACACGCTGGATTCGATGCCGTGAGGATAACGCTGGCTGGAGGCGCACATTCAGTGCGAGTGCGTGACGTCGTGAAAACGAAAACCGAAGGCTCGTGCAGTCGATATTGGCGCAATTCGAATGATAATTACGCCGGGCTTTCTTATCTGCCCTTTCTCGCTTTACTATTATCGAGCCGTAAACATAGTGCAATGAAAACGGCCGGATGCTTATGCGCCCCGTGAATCGCGATGCTAATAGTACTCGGGCTGCTCCAATCTAAATTCGGTCCTTAATTCTAATTATTACACACCTCCGGTGTTAATCGTCGCCGATACGGCGCTAAAAGAATCGTCGAGGCGTGACTTAAATTAAAGCATTATCGCAGGCCTCGAAAGTGGAACTGAGCTCCGATAATTGGGTAATTTATAGGAATCGTCGAAACCTTCGGAAGTATCGGAAGCCACTGATAAGAACGAGTAATAGGCGGATTATTTTAATACCTAAGACTTAGGCAATATCGTGAACAGTGTTTGAGATTGTTATATTATTATATTATATTGTTTCTCACCATTGTCGTTTGATTATTCGTTTTTCAAATAATGAGATTGTATGTATGTATATATATAGCTCGAAAATAGTGTATATCGCCGTGAAGTTTTTATCCATAAAGCGAATGGAAGCACGTGTATGCCCGTGATTTCACAGCAACTGTTTAGAAGAAGCGCGTTCATTGACCATCGCGTTATTAGTCATCACGTTGTTACGTGCTTCAAATATAGCAAAGATAAAAATATCTCGGCTACTGCACCGGCTAAGCCACTCGTAACGTTACGTTTTATACGGGCCTCGTATTACCGCCAAACACGCCATATAAAATCGCGTCGCGAGCGCAATCGTAACGGAACTACGTATTCTATCGCCAGGATGACGTTTTCCAATCGTAATGGAAGCACATCGCAACTATTTTTGTACGCCATTGATAGTCGGAATGAGTGGATCATTTTGTACGTCATAAAAGGAAACGAAGTATTTCACTCAAAATTAAGATCGACTCAAATCCCACAAGTGTATTTAAATAAATACATCGTTCTAGTAGTAGAATCAAATATATGCCCGCAATTTGATAGCAATCGTAAAATGGACCATGTCGAGCCTACGGATACGGGGCTACGAAGATGTAACAGTACAATAAAAATACAACGTTCAAAACTCTATAAAAACGCGCTCAAAACTACGATCAATTCAGAAAAAAAAGTTTAAACAAACTACGCGCCCCGTCCCCCACGATTCCCATTCACCTGGCAAAAATAACAAGCAAAGCACGTAGCACTCATCAAACCTCATTAACCCGCCGCAAACCCTCCTAGTATTTTTACCACTCCCAAATTTCACGAATCCCGAGTTCAGCTCCGCTCGCACTCGAGCCCGGGAGCATTTCGAAATGGGCGCAATAATTCAAATACTTCCATCGAAGGGAAACAAACGATTCCTAACCCCAGTTTCGGCCGCAAGTTTTCCAGTTTTATCGGCATATCCACTCCGACTGCGTCTCAGAGCACGAGGGCGGAGAGGCGGGAGTACCGTTCTCACGTCGGTAAGCGTGGCATTATCCCCAGATCCGTGGAAAAAAAAAAAGCGACGAAGGACCCCGTGAGACTCGACGGCGAGGCTTAATCCCTTTCGCTCGACAAAGTGGCCACGCGGAAAAGACAAGCGGCCGAGAGAGGCACTGGAGGGGGGGAGGGGGGCGGGGGGAGGGGGGAGTCGAGGGGCGAGATGGCGCCGGTGGGCGAGGAGGGGCGGCGGTTCGGAAAAAGGACGTGAAAGGTAATATATGATAATGCGCCTCCGGGCGGCTCTGTCTTCCCCGGGGGTTGGGAAGGTGAAAGAGAGAGAGAGAGAGAGAGAGAGGGGGGGATATGGAGAGGAAGAAGACGGTCGACGGGGGTTGAGAGTGTGGAAGAGAGAGAGGGAGTGATAGATGAAGAGGAAGAAGACGCGGGTTGCTAGTGTACACGAGAAAGAGAGAGATATATATACATAGGTACACGAGAAAGAGAGAGATATATATATATACATAGGTAGATAGAAAGAAAGAAGACGCTAGACGGGGATTGGGAGTATGAAAAAGGGAGTGAGAGAGAGAGAGATAGAATGAGAGGAAAAAGACAGTCGACGGGGATTGGGAGTACGATGGAGGGAGCGAGAGAGAGATAGATAGATAGACTGGAGAAAGACAGTCGACGGGGGTTGGGAGTGCGAAAGAGCGAGAAAGAGAGGGAGATAGAGAGGAAGAAGACGGTCGACGGGGGTTGGGCGTGGTGCCCTAACGCACCCTCCTCCCTCGCCTCGTGGCCTTCTTCCTCGTGGCGACGGCCCCCTCTCCTCCCGATCTTCCGGGTGCCGGCACGCCGGTCGATACTTTCGGGCCGCGTGCCCGACCGGCGTCGCGACGCTGGAATTCCGCGCCTGTCATGGCCGCCCTGCGTACATACGTGTGTGCTCGCTCGCCCTTCGACCGCGCTCAAGGCGGCTCGGCTCGACCACCACCAAGGCGGAATTGGTAAGTGACTCTCGATCGCGAATCGTTGTAAGACTCCTCGAGGATATCGGCTCTATAGTACGTGCCGCTTTTCGGAGGGAAAGCACTGCGAAAAGTCGGTGGATATCGTGCCGTTGAGGATGCGCTATTGTTCAGAGGGCTTGGACCACTGCGTAGGCGAGTTGCGGTTGCGGTAATTGCCTACGGATTTTTGCGCGCGATGAGTAGCAGGGCGTTGAAGGATGGATTTTATGATTCTTGGCGCTTTCGATGCAGGATGTGTAAGAGGATTTTGATGGTCGGATATTTTGCGCATGGTATTGTTACGGGGGCGTATCTGGGTAATTGGGGTTGATTGTAGTTATCGATTGGAGGTTTTGGATGTGGTACGTGGAGAATGGATTGGGCGGAGTTTATGGCTTTTGAGTGTCCTTTTTTTAATGAGAAATGTATATCGTACACTTGGCAATGTTAATTATTTGTATTGATTATATGGAATAATTTTGTATTGGGCGTTCTGCGTATTTGGGTTTGGGTTTTACTCGATTGAGATTTTGATACGTGACGCAGACCGAATGGAATGAAGAATTCTTCTAGGTTTCATATTCGCAGATCTTTTTTTATACCGACGGTACGTTTATTCCGGTTAGTTTTAATACTAGTTTGGATCTTCCTTGGGTTTTTGAACAATTAAATGGGAGTCTGATATAATAATTGCATTCGACAAATTAATCGACTTGTTCCCATCTACCACGTGATGAAAAACACATAAAACACGGGCTCAGTAAATTGTTGTAAGTCCTACGACAATAAGGACTTTTTTTTCTTCCCTTGAACAACGTATTTCTTTTTGTTCTGATTAACCGATTACTTACAACATATTTTATAGCTTAATCGTCTGTGCATCTGTGTATCTTACATTCCCAAGTAGTATTTACAATTAGGTAGGAATTTGAAAGTAACATCGATTATCCACGCTGCCATATTATAAACGGCGATTCACTTTCTTTGCAAACAAAAATCACCCCTATTTTACAAAGTACTTTGCATAAACTCATATTTCCCAACAGAACAATATATATTGACACAATACTAGAAGAAGAAATAAAGCAACATTTAAAGACCTTTAGGTACACATCATGAATTTCCACAATTTACGCTTCAAAGCAAGTTATACCTTCGCCAGTGAGCAATTTCCCTAATCAGAAAACACATTTATCGTCTTCCGCAAAGCACGATCTTGTTCCGTGGCATCGCACCGTTGTGAAAAACCATCTCAACGAATATGCTGGATCCTCGGAGCAGCGAAACCGAGACGATCGCGCGTTCAGAGCTATTTTTTACGCCTAAATCTGAGCCTCGGACAAAGGCTTGTAACGGACACTCGAATGCACTGCCAGTCGGCTAAAACTGAGACCAAGGAGGATTCTCGTGAGAGGAGAGAGATAAGGGATACTCGAAAGCAACGTCTCGAGGATATTTACAAGTACCGATTGAATCAACACGTTGAAAATCGGAGGTGAAGAGCCAGGGAGACGCGGGCCAACGGACAGAGATGCGAAGCAGAAGGAGGAGTCAAGTTGTTTATTTGATGGCGCCGTAAAAGGCCTCTTTATGTTTATATCCTATTTAAAATGCTCGCATAAAACCGGCGGCTGCACACACAAACTATCAACCGGGCATAAATCATCCCGCGAAACGGACTCCGCTCGAAAGTCACCTCGATTCGCGAGTATCGCGAGGAATTGAATGTCGGTGAGAAGCGACGGTCCTTTTCTTCTCCTTAAAATTCGCGAAAGCTCATCAGGAACTTTTTGTGGATGCTTTGGCTGGTTATCCATGAAGCCACGTATGCTGTATTAAGTGATTGCGTATATTTCAGAAATTGCTCTCGAAGCGGCCACGTCATCGTAAAGGAATAAGGATGATCATTACCAAAGTACAACTTCGAGAGTATTTATTGGGTGTACAACTGTGCTTCCGTCGGTTTTCTTTCGAAATTCGAGGCTTTATCGTAAAAAACTGGTTATACATTTATGATTCGAAGTATTGGGCATCGTTGGTCATGGCGGAAGTAAAGTTGTACCTTTTGATTTGATTCTCTGTCAAATATAACGATCGATGGATGCAAGTATCAGTAGATAGAGCAAAAAGTGCACAAGAAACACGACTCTGTTTTCACAATATGATATGCTCTAGACCTAAGATAAATTGTGCGAATGACAAGATAATACTTCCGGTTATCACGAAGAAATAGTCTTAAGAAGACCTCTTCTTTTGATTTTGCAATCGTAATAACGTATTACAAATCAGTTTGAGCGCATAATACGCGCATGGTCGACTTACTTCTTCTCCATCAACTAGAAAGGATTCTTTCACGATCGAAGTTTAGGACGGACAAGTCACTATTTCTGCTTTTCCTTCGGCCTTCATCGATCGGATGATTTATAATCGAGTTATGCAAGCCGACAACCTTGCTTCCCAAATCTATATAATAAACTGCCACCAATCGAAAAACATTAAAATCCATTAAGACGTAAAATAAATGTGCGTGTTCTCCAAATTAACAGAATCAACATGTTACATCAGCGATACGTAGCTCGCGCGTTTTTTTTCGCCAGTCGCTCAGTTTCTTAATCGATCAAAAATGTGCAGAAAAAAGTGACTCCTCGCATAATATACATAATGAATACGCGTGTAACGGCAAAGAGAGGAATGAAATTGACGTATGCCACTGAGTTCCCTTGCAATGGCTAATCGCGAATAAAGCAAATCATCTTTGCGCAATAATCTTCCCCCGCCACGCGCAACAATTTGCATTATTACTCCAATAAATCGTGGCGCCGGGGGAAGAGGGGGATCGAAGTTATGAGGGAAACGCAAAATCGTCCATGACATAGGCCAAACCATGACACAGCGGAAACCCATGCGAAAATCCCTCGGCGTCGAAGCTCGAAGGATCGGCTTCTCCTTTGGGGGGAAAGCGAATCGTAAAAAATGTACGGAAAGCCGCAGTACTAAAAACGCAACCGCTCAGGCCCCATTCACATAATTCATGCGACGCTCCACGATGAATGTCGCGCTGTGCCATTAACTCACGAGCTTGTAAAAATGTCCGAATCGTTCACCATTGGCAAACGTTACTAACAAAGGCAGCGCTCGCTATCGCCAATCGCGTTGCACTGCGGCTGAACACTTTTTCCCAACCTGTTTTACACTTTTTGAAACTTTTCGCTCTTTCTCGAGCATCTTCCATTTCTCTGTATTTATTTTCCCTGGTTGTTTAATCTGTTTTTCTTCTTTCTTATACTTTTTTTCGCGTTGTACTGATGTTGAACACACTTCCTAACCTTTTGTATGTTTTTTTACTCTTTTTGAACTTCTTACTTTTTCTTGAACATCTTCCTTTTCTCTTTTTCTATTTTCCCTGGTTGCTAAAGTTACTATTCTTTTTTTTTTATCCTTTTTTCACGTTGCGCTGCGGCTGAACGTTTTTTCCTAACCCTTTGTCCCTCTTTTACTCTTTTTGGAACTTTCCGCTGTTTCTCAGTTATCTTGCATCTCTTTCTTTGTTTCCCCTTGTCTTCTAATCTGTCCTTCTTCTTTTTGTACTTTTCTCGCTCGTTTTTTTGACAGTTTACTCTTTCTCACCTGTTTTTAACTTGCAGATCCTCGCTCTTTTTCTAACTCTTTACCCTTCCTCGTTGCTCAACTCCTTCGAGCGGCCTGTCAGGTAAAGAAGGGCTTCTAAAGTTTTTCGGAAAAACGCGACGACCCGAGAATAACAGCCGACCTTGTCGTAATATCGGTGGCTCCTTGCGACCGACCTCGGGAGCGTCGAGGTTTTAGAACGAGGAATCGTGCCTCTGCCAACTTTTTCGTGAGAGGAACGATCTTAACGCATCACGCTCCGCCAACATTTCTTTAAGAGCTCCGAGAGCTCTGGAAAATATTTAAGACCCTCCACGGCCAGGGATTTATGACGCAACAACTGTTTTTCGGTACGGTTTTACAACGTACTGGTATAAATAAAAAATACGATTCACGAACAAATCGTGTATTTGATAGGTCAAACCCTTTCATAATATCTTCAGCAGGTTACAATATATTCTTATATACTCACGATTTCGATATTCTACACGCACCGTAGTTTCTTCGAAGTCAATATCGTTCTTCTCCAAGCCTTCCATACCACTAAGATTATACCTTTCATATTGGTTACATTTATATCAAATCGTTCACCATATTCCATCTTACATCACTCAAGCAAATACTTCATGACATCCTACATAACAATTATTAAGCTGTTCAAAATAGAAGAGCTTTCTTTCATAATATAAGAAATTCACATATTTCTCTCCAAAGGTCGCTCGAAAAGCAGCCTATCGCGTTAAACAATCCTCCTCCAGCCCTCGAAGCACGAGAAAAAAATCACACGCAAGAGCGGCGACTTTTTTCCTCCAAGATTAGACGGCCTCCGTATCCGCCTCGTCCCAGGGTCAACGCCTGGCTATCTCAGGCTATTGGTTTTATGGAGGTTGTCCGCAAAGCCAGGGCAATAGTCGCCCATAGAAAATTCTTAACCAGCTCGATACATTCCGGAAGAAAAAAAAAAAAAGGGACCCCGGGCAATTTCGTCGGGACCAAGGCCGTGGAGGTACGGTTAGCGGAAAAAGGGTTGTTTTGTGCGTTTTTACGGCCGTCGAAGGCGTCAAGGTCGAGTCACCACCGTGGCAAAGGTGGCAACCCTTCCTTCCGTGTACGCGACCCAAGGCCCGGCTCTCGTCCTTCGACGCCTCGAAGGGTTAACTGCTGCTGGCATTCAGAATTACACGACCCCCCCCCCCCTCTTTCTCCCGCAGGTAGTAATGAGGAAAGAGGATAAAAAAGGGGCGACTATGACTTTTTAAGAAGGAGACGGAAGGCGGCGTACCGTAACTACCGGTGCCAGCGACTGAGCCGTCCCGAGACCTTGGCTGGTCGTAAAGGGGTAATCAGCCCTCCTCGGGCCGGACCTTGACTCCGATGCCTCCGTAGCTCCTCTCGTTCTACTCTCTTGTGCGTGTCAGGGTGTGCGTGACAGCGTTTAGCCCGGTATGTGTGTCTGTCGCTGCGCTTCTGTCATTCTGCCGTCGCAGTTTGTCTACGAAGCATGGATTGACCGACGGCATAATTCCCTCGGTGCCGCTGCCTGACTAAAATGCTGAGAAGCTCGGGAGTGAGAGTTAAGGAAATCGCTTCGAAGCTGGATCGCTGGAGGCTCGAGAGGAAATCGAGGAGTCGAAGGAGTTGAAGTTGGATGGATGGATCGCGAGTCGGGGGATTTGGGATAAAGGTGTCGCTGGAGTATATCTCGAAGTGGTGGTTCAGTGGTGTAGTTTCGCGTGAAGCTCGAAGGTGATCGAAGATACAAGTGTTGTTTAATCCGCGTATGCCTATTAGGGGACAGCTACGACGAGGATGAAGAGCAGAGAAGCTGTTACGTAACCTAGACACCGAGGTATATCATCTAGTATATACGTGTATATCGCTGGAGGAGGTATGAAGGTGGTGATTCCCTTCTGCTTCGACATTCTGGAAGCTTGACGTATGCCTAAGGTTCGTTCACGCAATCCTTGAGCACTACTCTCATTGACTTTAGGCTCCATGGGTCAAGTCTGAATGTATATATAGGTGGACGCGAAGTATATTAGCCCAGGCTAGAGGAGTCAGAGATGGTGACGTAGTTTCTATCAACACGCACGATCCAGTGATCGACTATTCGAATTTCGAGTAACAGCACTGACTCGCCCTTCTCTCTCACACCGCTATTCATCGACTAATCCTTCGTATCAGTCCTCGATGAAACAATCTTCGTTCAAGAACCGCGAAAAATCCAGCTGGAAATTCGTCTCCACGGTGGACTTTGGGGATGATCTCAGTCCTGGCGCGAGGCGAAAAGTTCGGGGATTCTTTTTTGGAAGCGGCGAGTTAAATGCGTAGATGGAGCGTACGATGGTTCGTGGATCGTTCCACGGGGATATACGACCATCCTCCGGCCGCTTTGCAGCCGGAACTTGACGTAATGCCTCTTCAGTTTATTCATTCCCCGTGGCGCGTGTGTGCGAGCCGCTTGGTGAGGCGGTATTTGCATCTGTATGCGTGTCGTATCCCTGCCCTTCCGTCATTCAGCCATGAAAGTTCGTCTTCCAAACATGGTTCACCGCGGCGGGACTGCCAAAGGATCGCCTTCCGTGCGCGATACGCCATTGAAGGTATCCGCGGTAGAAGTGAAATGTGACGCGGTTCCACGATATCGAAGGAGAAATACCGGTCCGCTAGTGAAGTGCACTGTGTTACGTATCGTGACGCGCTGATGTTCGCTGCTCGATGCTTCGACCTTGTTCGCGGTGAGTACGATTTCTTCGAGGCATCGATGATCCAGGGGAGCGCTGAGAAGATGATATTCACTGCGAGACGCGCTTTCAATACGACGAATAGATGCGAGAGGTTTATCGACTATGAAATGCATAAGTAGTATTGATAAAATGGAGTAAGCTTGTGCGTCTGTTTCATGAAGCGCGAGGATATGATTGTCCTTTCTCTTGTTTCTGACAGTGTAATGAATGTATTGGATGTCAAAAGCACGCGATTGATTTTAAACTACTGTCAACTGGTTCTGTTTATTTTTGATCGTTATGAATCTTTCTTGCTGGGCCTTTTTTTGGTTAAATTCATTCTGTAGTTTGTGGAGATTATCTTATAGAGTGCAGGGTGTATTTAAAGTAAAACATCGATCGAAAGATTTAAGTTTTTTTATATATTTATCTCTTCAAGAAGAATGCATTTAACGATAGACAATAGGTACTATGATCATCGATATTTTACCATGGCAGAAGAAGACATAATTGAAAAGCAAAAACAATAGAAATTGTGACTTATGTCTTCACAGAACTTGATCAAAAAATCCAAACAATAATTTAAATCGCCAAAAATTCTATAATCACAATTTTTACGAGAAACGTGCTCGATGTATATAGTCTTATTCTAATTCAGGCTTTATTTTACGAATAACAAGATACGCTTCCACGATAAACAACCGAATATAAATCTTCCGAATACGAAATTTATCGATTGCGATCATACTTGGAATAATAACTTGAAATCTACGACTTCCATCCTAGTCTATCTTATATTTCGTCCAGATATAGCTTATTATAATACGATTATATCGATCCAAATGATGAGTGACATCATCCAGCAGCAGGTTCAATAAAATGCGTCGAGCTGAACAACGTGTTTATCATTTATAATTAAATAACGAGCATTCCGCATATTATTTTATCTAGAGCCTAATTAATCGCAGTTGCAGTAGCGCAAATATTAATGCAAATTAATCAGGGTCACTCAAAAAACGACACTCTCGATGCCCCTTCATCGATCATGCATCTCATCGTCGCAAAGTTTGCGTCAAAATGATAGCTGCATTATTTATGGGAATGGGCGAAAATTGATACTACAAACTTCTCATAGGCCGGTGATTTCGTGACTAAGTGGCATAATAATTATCGGCTATTTACATAACTCAAGCCATTACCATCGCTTGCCGAAGAGAAAGAGAGAGGTGGGAGGGGGGGGGGCGGGGGCAACATTTATAAGTTCTTCCGCAGATTACAACCCACGGTTTGATCGATTTAATGCGAGCATGGCCTCACCTCGTTTCCGCGAAGATACTTCGAGGAGGTTACACTTTGGGACGACCTCGCGCCATTTAACCCTTTTAATAACCAGATAAGGTCCGCGGTTAGAGTTGGAAATACCAAAGTAGTTCGAAAACTTTGCGGGGGAAGGCGAATTTCATATAATTTATAATATTCACCAAGATACTCGTTGGCATTTCCATCGCTGGGAAATATTCTCATCCGCAAAACTGTAACATTCTTCTTACAAAATGATTGGTACACTTTTTATAAAGCACTATCCGTTTATATCGTTTCGTAAAAAATCGTGGAAGCTGATATAGCATCTGACTAACATCAGACTAATGTTAGTGTACTAATCAATTTTAAGATCAGAGATTTTATCCTTCGAATACAAAGGTAGATATACTCTCCCTGTTCGACTCTAATTCTTACTCTTACTAGAAAATTAACTCTCATATTTTATTGACAAAACGTATATTCATCAACATTATTTGATTATTACATATCGGAAGACGCTATTAATTAAAACATAACCAACTTATCTCATATCTTAAAATCGAATATTACAATAATTCCAGAAGCATTACTCATATATACATATATTATTTTTACGATGAAAAAATCCAGCATTTAACACTTGTAAAATGGGGCAAAAATAAGTCGGTATTACTGGCGGACTGCCCTTGCAGAAAAGTTGGGGGCAAGAGGGTTAACAGTTTTCCACGTAAAACAGCGGGAGCAAGAGCTCAGGATGACGATTGACGACGATATAAATTTATAACCAGAGCCGATTTTACGGCAATGCGAATTGCGTAACGACGGCCGTGACCGTGAATTTCATCGACGTGGATGTTCCACGGGCGTGGATCGGTTATCGTTACCCCCGACCGGGCTCTGCGTGCGTTACTTTCAATAATGACGATAGGAATACGCTCAGAAATAGCACCTCGAGGGATCCTTAATACGTTGTTTCGTCCGATCATAACATCCGGGAATAGCGTAATCTCTTTTATGCGCCTGAAATATCATGGATTGCGACGGTAACGAGGGACGCGCTGAAAATTTCGCTGTACTCGAATCTCAGGACGCGATTGATGATTTTCTCATTTCCCGATTGGTATTGGATCATTTCTTCTGAAGGATAGTTTAATGATTACCCACCCGCGATGGGTTTAAAGTTATTGACTGGCGTGGAGTTAAAAAGTAGAGCAGCAAGAGCGTTTATAAATAAAATATATATTAAAATATAGATAAGGAAAAATATACGTATAAATATAGGCGTAGGTACATGCGTAAAAATATAAAATGTTTAATGATTTGAATTATTACTGGGGTACTGTCACATAGTAACATTTAACATGCTTAGTTTGTGTAAATGAATATGCTCATCCTTATCTTTACAAAGAAGTATACATGTGTCTCGAAAGAGGCACGTAAATTTTTTTCATAATTTATATATATAAACGGAACAACGATGCGGGTTGTACAATTATTTATAGTTTCGCTAAGAAATTCAATGATGTATTTATTTTTCTTCAGAGTTATAGATAAATCATTGATATAACAAGGACGGTCACAAAATAAGAGATCCGTTCTACGAAATAACTACGCTGTGACACAGTAGCTGACCGTGTGCTCGCTTGTGTTGCGAAACAAAGTGATGAAACTTACATTGACGATGATTCGCCGATTATAACAAGTTTTATATGTAAGGCTAAAAGTGTTACTGGAAAGATACACTCAATAACGTAACGGGTGTATGATTATGCAAAATGCGCAAGTGGCACGGTAAACGACATTGTTAAGTAATTCTGCAGCACTTCAAATATTAAACGTCGATACATTTGCGTGACGTGACCAGCTGCAGGCATTTTTCAATTAAAGTATCACAACTATTTCAATATATAAATAACAAACTTGAATTCTTTTCAACATACACTTTTTCTTAAATGGCAATCTTCAGCGAGAAAAGTAAAACACTTATTTGTCTTGAAAATTATAACCGGATCTAATATTTATTTAACTCGCATATGAATCTTCATAAAGGGAGTTAATCCAATGAGCACGTTCGCCTTACTGGGCAGTAGCAAGAGTAATAAAATGCTTGTGGCAATTTCGAGTTCACCGACTGTCGTACTTAAGAACGATGGTATCGTAGAGGGTCAAACATGCGTCGGCTGTAACCAGCGTGAAACTCGCTACTGCTGGCTACCAGACGTTATTTACAGCGATGAAACGTTAACATCAATTATTATGCAATTTACTTGTAATTATATTGCTCCAAATCACAAGTTATTTTCTATTACGCCTACCGGGAAGAAGGAGCACCTATTTTCATTCGATTACCAACGAAAAATTTAGTTTTAATCCGCTTTATATCCAAGCGCTACAATTTCAGAAGCTGAGTATCCAAAAATGTTTTCGAAAACATTGAAATAAAATGTAAATTATTGTTTAATAATGCCAGTATTATACTATATTTTAAAAGAAATATATATTCTATTAATAACGGTGGATTCTTTTCCAGTTCAGTTCTTTCTTGTGTAATAACTTCGATATTTGTACATTTCGTGGAAAACATCGATAAGTCGTATTTGACAGTTAATAACGCTGTTGAAGGTTGGGGTGAATTATCGTTTAAAATAATATTTATTCAAATTCGACGTCGTTGGTTATACAAGTCAACGGACAGACTTGTCTCTCTAGGCACCGCAATAAAATGCCTGTGGTAATTTAAAGCTCACCGACTATCGGATCTAACAATAAGTGCGATAGTATTGCAAAAGGTCAAACGTTCAATTAATGTCAAACTTTAGGCTAGTAAATATTTTTTACAGCAACTAAGTATTAGCATCCATTAGGATTAAGCCGGAACGTATTTAATACCGTTAACTTCTATCTAATCTTAACAGGACAAGCTATAAAGAACGAATGATTTACAAAGTAAACCTCAAGACATCGTCCGCACAGGCATTTATCGATAACGAGAACCAGTGCAAGCCAGCAGTCTAATTCCCAATAACACCTATCACAAAAGAAACATATAAAAAACAAATATTCCAAAATTTCTTCATCCATCATCCTCCATAGTCTCTATATTATACACTACCGCAATTTGCAAAATGGCGAATGCACCTTTAATGGTACACGTTCAAAAATTTCCCTCAAGTGGCCTTCGTTATCAGCAAAGAAGCCCCTCGAGTTTCTTCGAACCCCTTCACAACCATTATCCCCCAAGCTCAAAGGTTGGACCAGCAATCTAATCTACATCAACACCTATCACAAAAAAAAAGAAAAATGCAGATATTCATCCTCCTTAATCCGATGATATCCTGTGCCGCAATTTCCAAAATGGCGCAACCTCTGATCCTGCACGTTAAAAAATGGCCCGCAGGTGGCCTTCGTTATCGACAAGAAGCCCCTCAAGTTTCCTCGAACCCCTTTGCGACTATTGTCCCACCCTGTATTGCGGAGGGTCAAACGTTCGGCCATAACTGGCGACGATCCTACTGCAGGCTGGCAGACGCTCGACGCCATCGCACGCCTCGGCTGGCCCTAAGCTCGACAGAGCTCCGAGAGAGCGCTCGCGGAAAGCAGAGTTCACCGATTCACCGACACGAGCAGCCAGGGGCGCACACACGCGCAGCCGTGGGCGCACACACGCGCGTAGACCTGGCCTGGCTGCAGCCATCTTAACACGCGATCATACGCACGGCTCTGCGCCATCGAGCCACGGCCTCCGGACTGGTGGCCCTCGAGACTACCGGTTGGCCTGAGGAGCGGCGGCCATTCGTGTACTCCGAGTCTCTTGGTATTTCAGGCCGAAAATCAGGCGGCAGGTATCGGACAATTGTACTTATCCGACTTGATCGAACGTTTTTATTTTTCCCCTTTATCCTGGCCACCGACTACCAACGTCGGGGTTTTCGTGCCCCAAGGTGGATTTCGAATTGTTTGCATTATCGTATGTATGTATAATATATGGGGAATTGTTCATGGATGATGGGTGTGAGTTATGTAGATTCTATTATGTTGTTGTAGCCGAATTTGAACGAATGATGCATTGAGTATGTTGGGGAATTGTTTTAAACTTCGGGGGTGTTGAGGCATATGCGTGAGTTTAGATGAAATTAATAATATTTTATGTTGGGCCGCAGCGTATGAAATGTTTTGGGTGAGATTTGTTGTTTTCCTTGCGTATTTTCATCGCTTTCGTGATTTATTTTTGGTTTCTCGATTACTGAAGGCATGAGTGCCACTGAAATGCGATTTGGTAGGACTTAAATCATTTTTCTTCTTAGTGAGATAAATTTATCCCTGAATAAGTACCTGGTTAGCAGCTTTGTTATTTTATTAGAGTAACGTTTAGTAAACAGCAAACTCGTGTTTAGCTCTTTAGAGCTGCGTGTTAAGCTATGAAACAGCTTTTGGCAGAGTTGAGGAGTCCAATGCACGTAAGATATACGACGATATTATAGAAATATCCATTTATAAGTGTTAAGGTATTAAAGTTAAATATTTTAGATCGATATCACATTTCCAGTGGAAAAATTTTGAATTCGACACGGCGTCACAAAATCCAAAGGAATTCTTACATAAAAGTAATAATTTCCAAATCATCGAAATGCTGAATATTCACCGCAGCAGGAATTCTCGTTAACAAAATTTTACATATGTGTATCTTGTCAACGCTAAAGTTTACAAATCCATTAACGAGGGCAATCAACTAATTTAAATTCACAAGAAGAAAGTAAGCTTGAATTCTCTTACCAGCATCCTCACACTTAAATACCATAAGGTGAAGCAAAAAATATTTAGAAAGGTAGCGTTGCTCAGCCATCGTTCTTTCACGAACATAAATATCTAATAATTCACTAAATCTTCAAACATACTCTCGTAGTACAGTAATCAAATAAAAGACCCTTAAATCATCCAAATCTATCATAGTATCATAAATACATCAACCAGTGGATCAAATGAAGTACACGTGCTTTACCTTTAACGTGGAATTTAAACTTTGGACTTAACTCCAAAACTAACAACTAAAACTCAGAGTCATACGCAGTATGATAAGTATTATACATTGTGGTAAATATTACAAAAATCAAAGTCAAGACAAGGCTCACATAGATATCCTCGAAGAGTAATAAGGCACGTGCCTTATCGAACTCGAAGAGCGGCTAGCTTTTTTCCTTGGCAAGTTGGAGGAAAGAGCGTAGGTGGTAAAACATTACCACGGTCAGTCTCGTCGAGCTTTCGCCATTCTCGTCGTAGTTCAGTCAGGAACACGACTCAAAGGTATCGCGCAAAGTTTCTAATGCCGCCAGAATCCCAAAGTTGGGTCCTTTTTGGTCAGCAGTAGCAATTGCGGAGAAATAGTTTCGCAAGAATCTTTTGCGCGGAACGGATCGAGGACTTGGAAGGAAAATAGCGGGGGGAGAGATTGTCAGTGAGATGGAAAGGGAGGAAGAGAAAGAGAGAGAGAGAGAGAGAAAGAAGGAGAGAGGAGATTTGACAATCGCAACATCCGGGGTCCAACGAAATTAGGTGGGCGTGCTTCGTCGAAAGGACGAGAAAGGGACTCGCGGTAATTTCCAGCTGGTCCGTTACTTTACGTTAATAAATGCTTTTATGCAAATGCACCGACGAGCTGATCTTCATTAAGCCTTTGCCTTACAATTTTTCGCGGCGCTGCGTGCGCTCAAACTCGTCTATTTATCTCTCCGGTTACGAACATTTCTTTTGAATTTTCACGCTCTGACGTTGCTGTAATCGCAGATTCTAAGTATTCTTACATTACAAAATATAAGGAGAAAATTAATATGAGTTAAGTGAGATTGATTAACAAATTAATATCATCCCCTTGGTACCCGAAATTTGTTTGAATTTTGAGCCAAAAATTTAAAAAATATCAACAGTTTTATTATTTCACTTATATAAAATTAGACACATCTTCATTTCTTCCCCAAATTTTTACACATTTTTATATCAAGCAAATTCATTGTAAGATTTTAGAATTATAGTTTTTAGAATTTATCCATATTTACGTGCTTGCAGAACCGTTAATAATTTACGAGCTTAATTAGTGCTGGACATCGACATCAATAATGTAGTAATATAATCGATAATATAATACTCGATCCTCCATAGACACGTATGCCACGTCCAAATTTTAACTCGGAATACACGTTTCGAGGAAGAGGTCTAACACCGCGGATATACTAAGCACGGAGTTCGCCCTTGATAACGTGCACTGGGCATATCCTTATGCAGATAATTTGCGAGTGATTCGGGGCCCTAAATTTCCTGCGAGCCTCCTACACGTCCGTGGGTGCTTTCAATTAGGTTCGTGCTTTCGAAGTGCGCGAGCAAAGCGAATCTCGATAGCGATCTTAAGAGCCGGTGCGCTTTATTAATCGCTTTCCGGCATGCAATGCGCCGCTATTTTTCCTTCCTCCTTCCTCTTCCTTTTTCACCCAGGGCTTCGCTTGGCCGGCGGCTTTACCGTATCGAGATAGTGCATTCTGGAAGCGCTGTTAAATAAGCGGAAAATGCAACGAGTGCGCGCCTCGTTGTACAAAAATGTAGGCGCGTAATGGGACATTAACGGGCTGATTATCATCGTGCCTATTCCAAAGGTGAGCTCGTGGATCGCGCGCTTGTCGGGATAAATCACCGGCGCATCCACCTGACGATCATTCTAAACATGCACCTGGCAGAGCGTGCAAAAATGCTCTTAAACCACGGTATTTATTAAACCCACGGATCTCGCTTGTTAGCATGCGTAACGCAGTGCTCGAACTCTCGATGAGTGACTCGTCAAATTTTAAGCGATCGCGTTGTAGCATAGATTTCCACGTTTTCCCCGTGTCAAATTTACCTTCGTTCTTTACAAGAAAGTGTGATTAAGGAGGATATCCGTGCCAGGTGTGTTTGATAATACGAGATATTCGTTACCATGGCCTAAAAAGACAAGTTGTGAGATAGGGATATAATCATGTATTAACAGATCCACGTATTAATTACGTCACAAAGTTACACTACTTGTTAGCTGGTTTTAATTTACTTCTATATGATTGATTTGTATTATTCGTTTCTTTTGCATTGTTTTGTATATGAAAAGATCCTCATTAGGATGAAGGATCATTTTCGTCGTTTATTCGTTTCTTGCTCGATCAGAGGCCAAAAACTTTTACTTTCGTTATATACAATTACCTAAAGTCGCGGTTGGGAAATCTACCAAAGCGAAAGCTGCCTAGATCCCTTTGAAGGCGCCGAAAAAATACTTTTCTCCCACGAAACCACCTATCGCGATCGCGCTTACTGCCGTGCTTAATTTTCAGCGTGGAGCTTTATCTCGATCGGCGATTCGTCGATGACGCAAGGCCCGTAACGGGCCTGCAAATGTGAGAACGGACTGACGATCCTGGGTACTTTTGACACTCCCAAAATGTCGTAAATAATATCGTCGTACTCGACGGACGTTTAAGTATCCGTTTTTTCGAGTAACCTGTAATTTAATGGACGACCGAGTCGCTGGACCGACTACTTAAGTGGCTATAATTCGACGTATAAGGTGTTGTACGTCGTTCGAGGATACCTCGAATACCAGCGGGATTTTTGATATCGCATTTTGTCCTGGCGAATGACGCGCGCGCGCGCGCACAAGGTGGAAGCTAATAAACCCTACATACTCCACAGAGAAAGTCGACCTGCTCCTAGAAATTCGATACGTCTCTTACATTATTTCCAAATCAAATTCGATCCTCGTGCATTTCAGAAGCATAATAATCCGATCAAAATATTTGTACTTTATTCTTCAACGCACCTGCATGGATTAATCTATATTTTTAATCCTACTTAGGTATCATCGCTTCAATATACGCGTTTGTATAATTGATCTTTGTATTAAATTCAAATCCTCATATCCTTAAGGCAGCTTCAAAGTCCCCTACGTCATTGCTGAATAAACCGTAATTTTAAAGTAACGGCAGACGAAACGGTTGGCAAACTGGTTTATTGCCTTGATCAAGGCAACGCGCATGAATCATAATTTAATTCGATTAGTTTACGTTATCGATTACCTAACGGCTCGTACTTGCACGTTTTCTCCATATCTCCATATAAGTGTTTCTCGTACCTGCCGATACCTGCTCAAGTGCATAAACCAAGAAAAAGGATATAAGAACGAATCGAAGTATAGAAGGTACTTGCAAGATACCGTGGACAACAACGACTAAATGTAACGAAGTACGATAAGTATTATAATAATATAACACATGATTGGAGGAATATCCGCATACGAAGCTAGAACTAGTGGAAATAATCGAAGATCTACGGGAAAGCCCGTATTAACGGATAGCCAATGTACCAGCAGTCAGCCAGCACCGCGCATAATTTCCTGGCGCGCGGTTCACCACGGCGACGTGTCGCGCCATCGAATAATCGATTAAAACCGATGTCCGCTAGATAAGGCCTCGGAAAATAATATCCCTCAATCGGGCCGCGGGGAGTTTTATTAAGAAATTACGCGTCTCGTTATCTTGCTCGCTTAAATTACGGCGTGTCCGCCGTGTTTATTATTAGTCCAGTCCGGTAACGGGCCTTCTGCAACGCCGGGCCAGAAGCACGAATGCCTCGCGAGCACGTGCTCCAATAACGTGTCAAAAGGGGAGCTTTGCCTTCCACACCGATGTCCAAAGTCTAAAGAGGTGATTATTCGATGGCACGTCAAAACAGCTCGGCCCGTGCTTTCGCTATGCTCCAATCTATGAAACTTGGCCGCGAGTCGTCTTGCGCCTCCAACATTCGGTTGCGTTATGGGCTGTTTGTGAAAGGACCTCGGGAAATTTACGAGCATACTTTAGTGCTCGAAAGTGGCGATAAAGGGTTTAAGCCATTGCCTTGCCAATGAGTTTTGTGTTTTGCATTAAACGCTATTCGTATTTATGAGATCGATGTATTTGATCGAATGCGTGTCCTACGTTTTGAATACGTTTTGATACTGTTTGACAAGTGATTATATAGTTGAAGATACGTTTGTTTTTCGTGTACTTTCTGTCGGTGTTTTCTTGCGATTGCTTTAGTATGATAATACTGAGAGATATTACGAATTACGGGGTAAACATTAAGTGAGCGTATCTTATTAATACGTTGAAATGACGAGAGAAATTTCCTTGATTCGTTGAATTAACAGATCGGAATTACGGTAGGTGTCAATTATTCTTGGCTCGGTTTTGTATCCTCTTTCAAGCTGATCCTCATTATAATTTGGCACAACTAGCGCTTTCTTCATATTTCATTGCTTCTTATTGTCGTTGAAATTTATTCCTTCGAGTGGGGATGATTCAATGACTTCGGTGGATGGAGGTCATACTTATTGGGACTGTAAGACGAATTTTGCACGATTCGATAGTTTAATACGATTATCGTTTGACAATTGCACCATCGAATTCTCGTCTGATCACGTACAATGTCCATGTATAATACAAATGTGGCGGCGGATATATTTCAAGACATTTTGTAGACTGCTGGTAATAAATCCATCGAAGAAGTAGTGGGCAAAACAAGGTGTGGTTTATTCTACAAAACGATGGCATGGCGGATGGAGGCAGTTATAAATCTTATCCTGAGAAAACATCGAACGAGTATGCATATGAGTGAACTCAGGGCTCCACAATTGCCCACGGAAAATTTATGTCCGCAAGGATCAATAATAGACGATTCCTGTAGTCGCGCTTCATGGTATCGGGTAATCGTTGAAAATAAATCGCCTGAAATTTATGCGTAACGTAGAATGTGGCTTTCTCATACTTGCACGCTAATTTTCCACGATTCAACGAAAATCCAGTCAAGTATATTACTCATCATTAATTATGAAACATTATTATGAATATTATTATTATCGAGAAACAATGAAAATTTATTAAGGATTATTATTAATATATTATAATAACATTGTTATCCTGCAATATCATTTATTATCAATGAAATACCGCTTGAATTCAAAATACCAAAGCACACTAGAGTCTTATATCGACAAGTATTTACTTTTTCTATCTACTCCATGCCGATACTTAAATACAAAACGAAGCATGTAGCTAGTATTATATCTCACTTATAGAAAAAAAATGTCCAAACTTAGTGCTCAAATATGTGATCGTCGTGAAGACCGACAGTACATGTACGAATATGACATATTAACGCGGGACATGGATAATTGTATTTTCCGTCGTTCAACCAAATTAAATAAAATTTAACCGTCCATTAGACGCCTGCAGGCGCTAAGGGGGCGATATTATATTTACGACTCATAAAACATCGTTTAAGGTATGACGACCTCTCCTTTCAACGGACCCACACCCTTCACGACTTTATCCTGGCAATTGCGACGGTAGGTCCTAGCTAAACAAAGGGCAAGGTGTTTCCACAGCTGGAAACGGAGGAGAAAAATGCTTGCAGAAATATCATCATGAATTATTAACCCTTCGGCCACTGCAGGGCTCTTGCGGAATGTCTGATATTACTTAGATCATCGACACCTGACAGAAACGCTACGAATAGCGACGAATCTAGAAATTCTCGATGCCTTTGCGCCTTATTTATAATTGCCTTAAATTCTGCGACTGGAACCACGTCCTGCACGATACGCAGTGGACTAAACGACTTTGATAGTCATTGCCAAAAGCAATAAAAATAGGGGAAAAAACGCAGCCACTGTATCGTCGCACAGGATAAGTGGCCAATGAATTTCCAGCGAGTGAAATTTCCGCGAACAGAATATTCATGGGTTTTTTTTTCGCACCGGCCGTTAGTCTCAATCGCATTCCTCGTTTATGGAATCATTAATCGGCGGGGAGACAAATTTTAATGCGCCGTACGTTACTTATCGAGATTAATAGCCATCGGCGACCTGGATTTTTAACAATAAAGTATGTCGTTAATCGCTGGTTTCTGCATCGTTAATTACAGCGTAAAGTATTGAGCACTTTGTTACCTGTACGATAATAATAAAAATGCCGTAGCTTCATCGATTATCCTCCTCGTTCAATGTTTTATCGCGTACATCCGACGTGGTTAATTTCAAAATGCTTAATACGTACAATTCAACTTTAAATAAATCGATGAAATACCAAACACAACGATAGCCGGATGATTTGACATCTTCGTGGAAGTAAAGGAAAATCGTGAAGTGTATAGCATTTTATATTTCTATCAAAACATCTGTAATATACTAGAACTCACTCGCAGTATATTCTATTATATAAATACTTTCAAAATTTGCCTTGACAATCACAATTTTATTAACCAGCCTCTATACTGATCCATTTACCCCATATACTCTTCATCGAACAAACCACATCGTTTACAATTGAAATCACACTGTATCGCACTCAAAACAATCTAAAACTCAAGTTGCTTCAAAATCACACATGACAATTTCAAAAAGTTATAGAAATAGATTATTAAAACCACTATCCTACTTCCAAATCCTCCTTTATTCCTCTCAGCTTATCTTCTTCTCTTTTCTTCTCCCTATGCGTCTCTTTAGAGATAAAAACCTGGAGGATGAGAGCAAGACAGAGAGACGCCAGGAGGAAAGAATAGAGAGAGAGAGAGAGAGGGAAGCAGAGAGGGAGACAAATCGCGCGGTCGTATCCGCAGGGCGCACGCGTTTGCATTATTCAATTACAAAGCGGCCAGGCGCAGTACCGGTGATTTGCAATGAAGAGTGATTTGTCGGATTCTAAGTCGCGATAGGTGGGGCGCAATTCCCCGGATCGAGAGCGGTATGCGCAATTTCGACCCGGGAGCGCCATAAAGCTTGTTCGGCGTCGGGTCGTTGGTTAACCGCATTCCCATTCCGGGAACGTGTGCGTCGGCCCGGCGTCACGACGCCTGGAATCGTAAATAACCTTTCAACAATTAGCACACGCGACGAGGAGGCGTGTTCGTACCTAAGGAGTGCCTTAAATCGTGGCTCGAATATAGGATTCACGGGATTACAAAGGACTGCGCTATGCCCGCCTCGAGAGTTGGCATTCGACATGTCGAAGGCCGGGTCTTCCAAAATCAAACGTTACGAAGTGTTTCCAAGCGAGACCATTTGAAATTAATGGAGGAACTTTGCGTACTTGGTAATTCATTGTGATAGAGGAATGTGCAAGGTTTCGATGGATGAGGCAATCCGGAGGTCTAAGTCTATGTTTTTGGTAATGGTAGTAGTGAAAGTGGGAAGGCGGTAAAGAAGAGATAGGCTTTGGGTATATGTGTATTTTTCTTAGACGATCGATCTGATATTCAAGTGATTTAGGTATGTTTATGGTATTATTATAATAAATAATAAAGTATAATTGATTAGAGTATATTGTATAATTATTACTTTGTTAATTGGTTAGGGAGGGCTGTAGAGGAATTTAATAGTTATCTAGCAGATGATTGGTAATATGGGTTGATATCAGATGAAATTTAAGATCAAAATAGATGCACTAGACGAACTTTATATCGCCGGATAACCATCTATGATCGGTGAGATAACACTAAATGGTTCATAAACCCAACCGATACCACTGTTCCTACTAACATCACTGGGAGTGCGAGATCGCGCCTTTTAAATAGTCACCATAAAAGGATATCTCGCTTCGAGGTTATGAAAATGAAAATAAACATAATAAAAAAAAATATCCTATACTATGTAATACGAGCAAGGAGTCTAGAAAGTCATTGTCGCTTTTCACATAAACTTCTATTATTCACCTTCAGAATGGACAAATAAATAAATAATAAATCATATTTTTGTCAAACCTTCATAATAGAGCTTGATTGTAACAATTACATTATTCCAAAATTCTCCGCAGAAGTATTTACAATTATTCTACACAAAAAATAATTCAGATTTAGACTATACATACAAGTATTTACGAAATTCTTTAAATCTCTCCATGTACCTGTAGTATCCCGCTTTCGTCCATATGATATCACCGCTCATCGCCCTAGGACGTTCTTACAGTGGCTCCACACGAAACGCCAAGGCATGCCAGCCTCGAGTGCTCGGGTTGGGGGAAAAAATCTGTTATCTAGCCGAGAAATAATACTTACCCGGAGTATTCGTGCAAATGGGCGAGATGAAACGCTCTGAGAACGTATCCCGGCACGACGATCTTTGTTGGGGCGTGCAGTGCCGTCGTTTATCCCCGAAGGGCTCCGCGGAGGGGCGGGAAAGGGAGGAAAGTGTTCAAAGCGAAAATCCTTCGCGGGTATTAAAGGTAATATACGCACAGCACTTTCCAATCTTTATCAAAGGATACTGCGATCGCGCTATCGGCTATGGATCCCCCCCTCCAATATAAACCCGAGTTGAGTACTGGTTCTAGGGAAAAAAAGGATTCTTCCTACTCGGGCCTGAACAGTGAATAGTTCTCGTTTATGCGCTATGCTGTTATTATTATTGCGCAGTTATGCTAAGCGAGTTTATTGACTTAAAATTGAAGCCTCGTGTAGGATACTGCCAGGGATGGCGGACTAGCTCTTTGTAGTGTAGCAATGTCCGGCAATGAAGGGAATCTTATCGAATCGCGCGGTAAATATTTTGCGATAAGCGCCGTGGCCACGACCGCTGAGGAGGTTTTTATATATCGAGGAGCCGTGTCCGCTAGCCAAGGCGAAAGAACGCGGAGTGCGTTCTTTACTCTGCTCGTTTGAACCTTCTGGCTTAGATGCATTATTTGGCCGGCTCGGAAAGTTCCTTATCAGTTTGACGAATATGGAAACCGATTAGAGTATCGCTCGCTGTATCGTTTGAACTTTGAAATATAAATTCTTGAAAATAGAATGGTTGGCGCTTTGATAAAATTTATGTGAAAATTTTATTGCGGATCGTATGCAGGTTGCGAGTACTTCTCATCAAATTTAAAATAGCGTTGAATATTTTCCTTTGATACTCAGGGGTTTTGTACGTGTTTAGTAAAGTTTGTGATATATTCATTGATAATGGAATTGCTGGATTGCATTTGTAAAATAGTTATTCTTAACTTTGATGTAAAATAGAGTTTGGATCGAGAGTTTTTCATTGACATCCGACACTCTTTTTTCCTCGTTTTTTATTTGAATTTCAAGGTATACCAAATATGTTCGTTACGTATGTTCGACCCTAAAATAATTTCCAGTGCAAAATTAAATAAAAAACAAAGATAAGCTGCAATCCTGCATGCAGTTGCAGTTGGCTATTAAAGATTTAAAGCGAATTACATTAAATTAGTATAATAACGATTTCGCTATACCATATTTCAAACATACTTATAGCTATCAGAAACGGATTTAATTAATTCCCGACTCGGTCATGGATTCGAAAATGACCAGTTATCTTATCCACTTACGAAGGCTGAATGTATTAAATACGCTCAGAGTGCAAAACCAAATTCTACGAAACAAAGTTTACAAGACATTCATTTGCAATGGTACAAAAGAAAAAAAGACCCGTGTCTTAATGCCGCTGGAAATACCCGTTAAGGATATGGAACCAATTAGAATACATTAACAGTATCAATACCGTGGCATCAAACTTTAACTCACTCAAGTTCATCCCACAGGAAGTTACTCAATACCTATACAAATATCACACGCAAAAGCACTTTATTCTCTAATCACATCTTCGAGCAAAATCAACATAAAAACCCTCTCACTCTGAAACGCCCAGCAAATACCTAAGAAAACAGCGTATAAAACACACTCCTCCTCCATTCGCAAAATAAAAAATCATTCTCCTTCCACACAGCTCAAACCAGCATTCCACGAATCGCCGCAACATTGTTATTAGCCATCATCCATACTTCCAAGCAGCTCAAATCTATTAACGCGGCTCAATTAATTTCCGCATCGATCACCGGCGCGAAAGTAGCCTGGCCACGAGCCCCTTCGCTTATCCGCAAGCGTCGGACACGAAGGAACCAGCTGGGCGGGGAGGTTGGCGGGATAAAAGTGAACCTGTTTAACGGCGTACGAATGGCGTCGGCCCAATAACTCGGATGCATAATTACGGCCGCGCATTTTGCACCGGCGAAGGGACGTGCACGAGAGGAAAGGTTTCGCGGAGTGAAGAGAGGGCATCGAGAGGGGGGGGGGGGGGCAGGGCGGTGCAATCAGAAAAGTTCGCAAACTCGTGCAAACGGCCGCTCTAGCGCACCAAAAGGAAAGGAGAGAGGGACGAGATGCTGGAAGAGGGTGAACCCTGAGAGGAGGAGAGGGGGGAGAGGGCTGCAGCGGAAAGGTGGAGGGCAGCCAAGGTAGGAAGGACGGCCCCGGGAAAGGTGGAACGAGGGAAAAGTTTCGATCGTAAAGCGAATGGAGGCAAAAAAGGAAAATTACATTAAGAAACTCGGGCGTAGACTCGGGCTGCTGGTTTGCGCCGTGGTGGGCTACGAAGAACTCGGCTCTCTTTCCTTTCATTTGCTTCTTCTTGCTAATGGCCTGGGTAGGAGGAACTGCGGGGATGGCGGATGGTGTAAAGGAGGAGCACTCGGTACAACTGCGAGTCGGTATATCGGCTTCATCGAGAATCGAATATATTTTTTCGTTAATAGTACACTCCTTCAAGATGCCGTTATATCTTTGGTTTTTGGTCGTCGAAATTATAGAGGCGCTTAAAATTATCCAGAATTTTTTATTTGTACTGCTCATATTTATAAGGATGCATTTATCAGCACTTCGTTGTGATGTATAAATGGTTAAACGGATATAATTTGTTTTGCTGTATTTTTTTTTGTTTTTCTTTTGTAGACGGTTAAAGTACCTGTATCTAAGTACGTCGAAGCATCGATCGATAGTTCCGGAATCAAAGGGATAAAGTCTTTGGATGGAATCGAAAAATATAAATTCTAAATATCGATAATACGTTTCGCTTTCATCTTCTAAAGAACAAATTTTTAATAAACAAGGCCTAGAGCAACAAAAAAATGCGAATAAACCGACAATCAATCTGATACTTGCGAGAGAATTTCAATATAGTCCTAAAACTGCAGGATCGCAATTGCAGATTGCACCGCACGGAAATTCTCCTCAAATCAAAAACACATAACAACTATTTCTAATCACGTCTATCAAAAGCACTAACAAGCAACATTCCTCAATACCTCGCATAACCTCTAATCAATCACACGCACGCGTTAACGTACCACCAGCAGCTCCAACATTAAAGATCCCCGTTTAAACTTCCAACCAGCTCCAAACCTGCAGAACAACGTACAGCCCAAAACACCTCCATTTCGAAGCTCAAGAAAGGGCGAAGGTGGAGGACAAAATACACGCGAAAGCGAGCTTTGCCAAAACCACTGGCCAAAGCCACGCACTTAATCGCTCGCCAAACGCATTAACGTACCGCCAGTACATCGAAGATAAAAGAGTGGTTTAAGAGGCGAAGTGCCCATGAAAGGCAGGCTGGAGATAGAGCTGGTTCACCTCGCGCGATATTTAGCATCGAGTACCGGGGCGGCACGGCCGTGGAAGCGAGAGAAGGAAGAGGGACAAAGAGAGGGACGGAGGATGGTCTGCATATAAAGTGGACACGAAATGAACCGGGTTACGTTGGTCGGTAGGTAAAAGCGTGCGCCGGTGCCTCTCGACCGAAGTTTAGCCTGCCTTTTTACTCGCTGTACATTTCGTTTACATAGGATCCACGTGCAGGCGGGCGTGCAAATGCGGATGTACACGCCGGCAGGGGCTGTGGGTGTGCGTACGAGTCGCGAGGAGGTCTGCGCGCTTGGTTAAAAGCGCGCAGGGTGCTCGCAATGGCCGACGATTTTCAACTTTTGCTATCGCCTAGCCGAGAATGGAAAATGGAGAATCCCGACAGCGGGATATACGCCGGGGCTGAACTCATTTACTTTGAAAGTTTCTGGAGAGGCGGCCGCCTCCTGGCTGCCCCCCCCCCCTGCCTTGGGGGGCACCAATACCACTACGGCCGCCGTGCTTGCTCGTTACTCCTATCAAGATCCGGGTAGCCGCGAAGGAGAAAGCGCCAGGGCGTATTTTCGGGTGGCTAGACGGGCCGATTAGTTCTCCCTTGGCGCGTCAAGCGCCGCGCGAGGCGCATACACCCCACGCGGAATTTTCGATTCGAGCTATGTAGAATTTTCCTTGTACAGCGAAGAATTAAGAAGGCGTCGTTTCTCGTGGATCGTGAAGATCGTAAGACGAGCATTGGAAGCGAATTGTAATAGTAATTGTAAGATTATTAAGTAGAATTGAGTAATGGTAGTTGCAATTGTAATATTATTAAGTAGAATCGAGTAAGGGTAGTTGCAATTGTAATAGGCGAGATGTACGTTGCACGAGCGAAAATCAAGGATAAGTCCAAAAGTAGGCTTGGCTCCGCGATGAGCTTCTTCGTGCCACGTTCAGGGGCCATCTCTCGATTTTGCCACTTCCCCCACTCTTCCTTTTCCTTCCGCACGACAGGCATCGATCGCTTAAGCGGATTACACGGGTGCGAAACGTCGACGACTTCCCGGCCAAAGTTCGACGTGGTAGAAAAGTTCGCGAGCACGTGTCGCGTGGCCAGATATCAGGGACGCGGTGGAAACTTTCCTTCGCAGCTGCGACCGGGACGTTCTTAACTTCTTACGATCGGCATGCACTACGAGGGCCTTCCTTTTTTTTCCGAAATGAATTTCCCGCCTGTTTGCCGACGAAGTAATGCAATATCGTTTTAATTACGCGGAAGGACGGAGGAACGTGGCGACGTTGAACCGCGGCTGGGAGTCGATCGTGATGGGGGATCTTTTCCAGGGAGGTATTACATTGAGCTGTGCGATCGTTATGTCTTATTGCATTTGGTGTAAACATCAAAAAAGTAATTCTAGAGTAAATATATATTACACGCATTATATGTGTACTAAGCATTAAAAAATCCACAAATGATCTATTTGATAGATAAAACTACTAGTCGCGTATTCGTTATTTTATTTCTTTAATATAAACGCAGATTGATCCGGTTGATCTGGATCAAAATATGGGTCAAGATCAAGATGTATTTATAGTGAATTCTAAATCGTCATATTTACTATTAATATATACCATAAAAAAAGAAACCCAATGATTATGACGAGTGGGATTTGAACTTAAAGATTTCCTCTGGACGTCCACGCAACAGTCGCCTCACGAATCTCACACCCCTCTCATACTTTGGGATTTTCGTGAACCGTAAGTTCGAGTGGAACGCACAGGTGCTTACGGTTATGGACCCACTTTTGCCAAGCGCGGCCTAGGTAGCGGATAATAAATCACGATGGGACCACGTGTAATACCCCCTTTTGTTGTAACCGCCACCTTGGATTCCAGTTAGTAAAAGTCATCGTAAAAATATAATCGCGCTAATGATAAGCAAATGGAATACACGGGGCTGGAATGTCGAAAGCGGTGCCTAACGATCATCAAAAGTCAGGAAGCCCGGTCGTAAATTCTCCTATGACGTTTACAGCCGGACACCTCGCGGCTGAAAATTCCTGCTAGATGAGAACCAGAGGACCGCGATGAACAAGATCGTTAATCTGATCTACCGCGACGAATACGAATTGATCCTTAACGTGATTTAGCCCCCTTCCTGTCGGGGCATAATTGTTTTCGAAATTTACATCTCAGGTGGACGCGCCAAAAATTCCGAGCGGCGACCGCGTCGAGCGGCGCGGGTGCATTTAGCTTTGCTGGCTTAACTCCAGGGCCTGGCGCGCTTCGGGAGAGCGGGCCAACTTCGCGGCGATTGAAATAATTTTCCTTAATTATTGACAAGCCCGAGGAAAGTCCGCGTGTCCAAACGATGCACGACTGTTCTCATCGGCCTGATTTTTGATCGTCCAAAAGCAACGACTTCTTCCTCCCTCCAGGGAGCCCCGCCGCGAAGTTCGACCGCGTTTAAACTTAGACCGCGACTGCAAACTTGCACGCCGACATACGACGTTGCGGTACGATTATTTTCTTTTATTATCAAGGCAAGAATGCCGCCTTGGGCCTCAATGTGTTAAAAATAAAGGAGAAGCTCGGGGAAAAACAATGTCCCTGGGGTCATTTTGTTTTGGAACTTGAATAAATCAGGTATGAAATATAAATATAAATTTATATAAATACAAATAGGCCCTGCGAAGCTCTTTTAAAATCGTGGCGATTGTACGCAAAGTGCGTTGTTGTAAAGATTTCCTAAGTGTGCAAACCCATATTACTTTACGAAGATATTTATATCTTGTTGAAAAAATACGAGGTCAGTCGCGACATGAATTACAAGCGTGCATTTGCATAAAAATTATATTAATCTATACGTTACAAATCAATTACCTTTGATATTGTTTGAGAAGTACGTAGAATCCTATTCTTAGGCGCACTGTTACTATATCAGTCGCACATCCAAATAAATCACCGAAACCCTGAATCATCATTTACCATACCATTCACAGGTAGTACTAAAATTCAATAGAAACACTCTACAAAAGTTGAATATCTAAGAAAATTCGCCATATTTCTCATTATACTCCCCTTTTGATCATCTCGACAGAACGATTACTGTCGAATAAAGTAGACACACCAAATTTAACGACACTCGTGCACCAAATAACCGACCTCTTCTCCCCATCAGGCTGCTAGAAAAGCAAGTAAAATACCGACTCAACGGTCACCGTGGGTTAAGGATGCTTAAACTCGAGTGCGCGCGTACTCGCAAAGTCCCATTTGCACTTGCCAGAAAACGTGGGGGATTGCGGTTCGAGGCCACATCGAAATCCATCCACGTTCGGCGTTTCTCACGGTAACTCGAGCCTCGCGACGTACGTCCTGAACTGCACCAAATGGACGACACGAGGGAGATGGGACAAAGCGGTCGTAAAAATTCTTATCGCATTGGCAATAACGCGAAGGCGGGGGAGAAAAGGTGGCGGGAGGAGGGAAGAGCTGCTGCCCTTAGCGAAGTAACCAGTTCGCGACAAGATTGAATTCGCAAAAATCCATAAATCCAGCCGTGTAGCCCAGGAACATGGAGATTTGGCGAAGGAAGCGAAATCCGGGAATTCCAATGCCTTCCCACTTCGATCGCCATGGGGCGTACGGCCTGCCATCGATCTTCCCGAAGGCTCGCGTGGATCAAACGCATCGCCGATGAGCCATGATAGGCCGGCTCGCGACTTGAATTATAAGCGGACGCTGCCTCGCTGCTTTCGACGCCAATTTAATGAACCACGTACACGGATTCCTTCGAAATAACGAGCGGCTCGGATCTCCCGGTTCGGTTCGTATTATTTTTACATTGCGAATGGAATTCTGGGTTTATAGTTACTGGGTCTCGCTTGGTGGCGTATCTTGCATATAACTCGAACCGCGTAGACTTTAAATGTGCTACTTTGGAAATATTGGGCGTGCTACTTCCGCGGGTTCTTTTCCCCGAAATTCAAGAATTTTTATCAAAAACACTGGTTATATGTTTGCGATTGAAAGTATTGTCCTTTATCGTCTACTAGTTTCTCTCAGCTTTTGGGCAGGGTACGAATTCTGCATTGAACAAAAGCACATTACTTTCCTGTTAAATAAAAGTGAAGTAAAAGTTTGCTTAAAGTATCCATAAGAAAATAGGGGAAGCAAAGTTGCGCAGCTAATGGTGCGTATTTAAAATAGAAGATCCGCGTTCATCGTAGTTCTTCACGAAAAATTTCATCATGAGAAACAAAGGAGGAAAGCTCTCTATGTTGAAACCAAGGTTAAATCAAGTATTTCCTAAAACTCCACAATAATTACCAACTCCCTTCGTCGCCCAATAAAGCGATAATAATCATTGCCAAAACCCACGCTCGATAATTATACTACAAGCTGCGCCATCGTGTGCTTGACAACAACCAATCCCCAAGGATCACAGCCCGCGCCCCCCGAGTTCCACATCCGGTGCGCTCTAAGACAGAAGCAAAAGGGAAGGCGGAGGGAAAAAAAGGAGGAGAGCGTGACAAACGACACGCACGGCACCGTACGAAAATCCACGGTTTACCTTCCCTTAAAACCAAGCACTCACGAGCGCAGTTTCCTTTGGTACAAGATTGCCATGAACTCATTTAGCTTCTATCCAATCTCACTGGGCGTGCATTCCGGGCCGTTTTTAGATTTAACCTACCCAAATATGCAAATTGCCGCGGAGCGTAGCCGAGCTACTCCGAAGATTCCTGGAGGAGAATGGCCGATTCGGTTGGCTCGTGGTGGAAGGCGAATATAATCCTCGCCCGTGGAAGATTGTGGGCGGCCAAAATGAACGAGCAAAAAGGACACGCCAGAATCCGGTCTCCCATGGACGCATGCACAGACGCGCATAAAACGCGACCGGGGCCGATTTGATCGATATCCGTTAGCGCTCCAGAAAAGCCCCACTCCCCCCTCCCCCTCCTTGGAAATAGGATCGAAGTTCACGGATGAGTACCTCAGGCTGCAATTTTATCGCGCAACGGAAGGACACGCTCCCTTTGTTCCGCCGACTTCGAAACGAGACTTGGCCTTCCCCCGGAGTTCCCTTCACGGTTTGCATCCCTTGGCTGCTGACTTGGTTGGAATCCGCAGGGCCAACCCTTTCCCTGCTATCGTCGACTATGGTCGTCCCTCGTTGACCCTTTATAACCGACGTTTCCTACCACGTCCCGCTATGTTCACCGCTACCCTGAACTTTGAGCCTGGACGGCATACGCGTGGTGTCCGAGGATTTATAGGGGGTGAGGAGAAGAGGATCGCGCGCTGGATGGCTTTGTATGAGATAATAAGCGTGTAATATTACATGTTTTTATATGTTTACTGTACAATAAACGTTAAGACGAGGGTTGAGTGTTTCTTGAATCGATCATTTTAATGGGACTTAGAAGAAAGTCACGTGGCGTAAAGTGTTCATCGACCGATTATCCTATGGAAGTTTACATTTTTTCTAAAACTAAGCAGAAACGATTAGAATGAACCGTAGAGATAACCATAGATGTATACTATGACCATAAAATTCACGATGCTTAATAGAGATTTAAATCCAATAGTCCATATCTAGATAACTTTTCTATATATATATATATATTTTCTATTCTATCATTTATATCATTTTGCATGTACATACCGTACCCCAGTACTTTGGAATCCGCCTTGAAGGAGCGGAGCTCGTGCCAAATAAAGTCTGCAGGGAGCGTGAAAAATCAAAGAAAAGAGGATGATCTGTTAACGAATCGATGGGGAATCCTCGTAGGTCCGAGGACGCGACAAAAGTTTCGACGAGCACGAAGGACGGACGGAATACAAACATCGAGTAAGGGGATAAGACGCGAGCTGTCCCCAAAGCGAGGTTTACCCGCCGTTTATTTCGGAGTGAAAAACCCGGCAAGGTTCTGCGCTGAAATTCCGGCGCGGCGATGATATCGAGTTCAAAGCGGATCGTCCCGGCCGTTCTCTAGGGCCTCCAGTAAATTGGGAAGAATTTAGTGGCCGTGGTTACTTGAAAAATCGACGAGGCCGCAGAAAATACGCATTACGGTACCTAATAATCGCGTACTGCCTGAAAGCATCATGGCGGAACAAGGCGGGGCTCTCCGCGAATATTTCTGTCCGTGTAGGTAACTTAAGAGAGGGTACGGGGGAACGAGGAACAGAGAGAGGAACAGAGGGGGGAGACGGGGCGAGCGATGGAAGGGAAGGAGCGAGAAGGACGGGAAAGGAACGGAGGGGAGGGGGAAGGGACGCTGACTATAATCGTTCCTCGATTCAGCCAGAAAGGGAATCCGACGTCCCAATTCCAGTCGTTCTCTCCTTCCTGCTTTAATTAAAATCAAAAGTTGACGACCAGCCGCGTCCTACCTTCTTAACAAGAACGCGAAGCGCCGTAGCTTACTGCTGCAAAATTGTCTTTATCGTTCCTCTTACGAGGGCCGAGGATGACTCCTTTCGAAGTTTTCAACCCGTTTCCTCGTAGTTCTTTTTTCGATCACCGTCTAACTTCATTTCTGGATAGTCGAAAAGCAGAGGGGGGGGACCATGTTTATCGCATTACTCGCCTTTGGAGAGAACTTTCTTGAGCATCGAAACGATCAAAGGAAATCGATGAAAAGCAATTGGAAGTGATAATTCGACAAATTACACGCACCTTTTTACATGTTTAAATCATTGAATATCGAAAGCAACAGAGTCACCTGCACGATCCAGATGAAAAGCATGATTTGTCATAACGAAGCAAAGTATTGACATCAATTATTTATAATGCAACGTGAAATGTAGTATGATAACACAAATCTGCGAAAACAGTTCTCGAAACTGTAGATCAATCTAATTTTCATACGCTTAACGGAAGAATACCCGCGGACTTTGCCGCTCCATTAAAATCATATTCACAAAATATCCATCAACGAAAAAAGATAATCACGAACAGACTTTAAATAACACGATACATTCAAACTGAGTAAAAACTCCCTTCGACTATTTTCTAATTCAAATCGCCTTACAGATCGTTACGCATGCAACGCGAAACTCCTTCCTTCTATGCAACATACATCACCTTTCATACAAAACACCTCCAAGCTCACATACAATACCTCTCGATGCTCCGCAACAGCAGAATCTTCGTCGAGGAGAGCGAGGTAACGAAAGTTGACTCGCGAGGAATCGAGACCGATAACCGTGCAGGATTCAAAGCGAACATCCCAGAAGGAGGAGATTCAATTAAATCGGATAGTAACGATGGCGTTAAGGTATAAAGAAAGTCCTCCTTATCGTGGATCGGGTCGCACGGCAGGCTTCAACGTAGGCGAGCGCACAACGCGGATCGTTATCCCGACCCTCCGCGGCCCTATATTACCCGCTTTCCGTCGGTGCGATATCTAGCCAAGGTTATCCAGGGACGGTTTTACGAACGTAATCCCCCTCCCCTCCGGCAGGGGCCTTAAAAAGAAGGCTAATCGGCGATATCGGTATTATACGATGGCGTAGAAATTAAACGGCCAGATTAAGAAGTCCGGCGCAAGGCGTTTCGGGATTATTGGCGGTGATTTCACGCGGGCAAAGGGAAATCGACGGGGCTGAGAAGAACTCCGATTCTTGCGCACTCAGGCCTGTTCCGGATTCCCTCGCATCGGCGTGTAATTAAGTAACGGATAAAAAGCCGATTAATAAACATCGGGATACCGGTTCGGAGACTTTGTCGCGGCGCATTCGAGACTGCGCGCACTTCAGGGCTCCGCCGCGAAATTCCGGGCGGAGCTTTTCCTTTTCGTCAGCGAGACTCGCTCCGCTGCTGGCTTTGAGGATTTCTGCTTTTTTTGCTCTCACTTTTTTTGCTGCGCAGGAGGGCTGGAGAGTGCACCGAGTGCAGGCCGCTGTCCTGCTGGTGGAGATGTATGTGTGACTTTTAAAAGGATATTCTTTCGCGCGTAACTCGAAACTCGCGAAGTGGGAGTTTGAAAATCTGACCGAGCTGCGCGTACTTAGTTACCTTGGCGAATGTCTGCGCATTCGTTAGTAGTGCTTTAATGTTTCTATTGAATTTATTGCCGGATTGAAAGTGTAATAAAGATCTTTGGCTGGGGTGTAACACAATACAAGGGAAGTTTCGAGAAGCTTTTTATGTTGGGACGAGAGAAGAAAGCCTCGTTACATCGCAATATAGTAAAACTTTGCACTGACAACTGCATTGACAGCATTAAATGGTTGGATCAATGAGGGAAAACTTGTTATCATACGGAATTGAATTAGCATTTGCAATGTGTCTTTGTACAATGTATTTATACATTGCATCAGTGGCACGCGCAGAATTACGTCCTCTCCATACCAATGGCGTTCGGTGGATGGGGAAAAACTACGCTCTTCGTGGGAATATTCGATGCTTGTTAGAACAGATAATATTAGAATTTCTATCACACGTGGTACTCATGACGGTCCTTATAAATATGCAATAACGTGCCACACACAGAAACTTTTCTCGGATGTATACGATGATACGCAAGGTGCAGTGCTGGCTATTAACGCGTCAATCGATTCACTGTCGCTGGGCTATTAATGCTTGCACAGCGTCATCCCGGACTCCACCGTCGCTGCGGAGACATTTCATCGTCCATAGAACACTCAAAGGCAGCTTCGACGAGAAACCTAACCAAGGACGGTTCACAAAGTATCTTAAAAAAGTCGTTAACACTAATGGCGCAAGAAAACAATTAATACTCTTAAGCACATTCTTCTGTGCTTTTGGAGCCAAACTATAATTCAAAAGCTTCTGGAAACGAACCCACTACAATTATAAATCCACTAGCAAATTTATCTTACCGCTAAAAATCCACTATAATCAAATAATAAAAAGCAATCCACTACAAATATTAATGTTATCTCTCACGATTTTTCCAAAGAAGGATCATCGCCCAAAGACTTATTCAGGGCATCCTTAGCTCTTTATCTTTCTCTTCGGACACAATTATCTGACCATGATTCTTCGTAACCATTAAAACACCACGAACCTCCGCAGCGCAATGAGAATCATTAATCCTTCCTTCGTCCCTGCCCAAGGAATCACGACATCTCCGGCCGAAGACCCATCCACCTTCCGCGTCAGAATCAACCGACGATGATTCACGAGGGTGCCTCCAAGAGCCATGAACTTCCGCGGTGCGAAATCGCCGAATGATCGGCCCGAAATCCTCGCCGGGGCATTACTGTCCATTTTGTCGTGCGGCTAGCCGTGAAAGACGATAAAGGGAGCCGCGGAGGAAATAAACGAGTAGCGAGGAGAACATAGAGGAACGCGATACACCCTCCCTTCAGCCCCGGGCTCGTAAAGCCGGGCATAATCCAATGCTCATTCCCGAATAGCCCACCGATTTTCCTTCTGCCACCGCCACTCCCCCCCACCCCCCTCGCCCTCCACCCGCCGCCGGGGTCCCTTTCTCGTAATTTTCCTGGCAATTTTCGAAATCCTTTATCGTCGAGCGAGGAGGGGGGCGTGGCTGCATCGAGGGAGAATCGTTAGTTAGTCTCGCGGAATGTTCGATATCGTGCGATAATCCCGAGCGTGGCCTTGGACGGGAGTGGAAGGAGACCGTGGAAGTTTATAGGGGAAGAGAGAGAGAGAGAGAGAGAGAGAGAGAGAGAGAGAGAGAGAGAGAGAGAGAGAGAGAGAGAGAGAGAGAGAGAGAGAGAGAGAGAGAGAGAGAGAGAGAGAGCGAGAGAGCTAGAGAGGGCGACT